>VDFB02280653.1:0-68365 GCA_007258455.2 Sequoia sempervirens
TGCAACAACGAATTCACAATCCAAAAAGTACAAATCCATACAAATGTAGGGATTATAAAAGTTCTCAAAAAATAAGTTTTTTAAGTTTAAAATATTATCTTGCACCAAAATATGGACTTATATATGAAAATTTATTTCTCAATCCTTCTCGACAAACTGTGATGCTTGTTATGTCTTAGAAGACATAAAAACTTGATTTTTGAAATCTTTTGAAAGAACCTACAACCTATGAGACAAAAAACAAAACACTCACAAACAACAAATGTTAAAGGTTAGTGTGTTCATGTCGTGTTCACCAAAATGTATACAATGAAATGAGAAAATAGGAAATAAAAAGACTTGAAAGTCATAATTTAATCTAAATCTAAATCTAATTCCTATTTATTGATCCCAATGCAAACCTAAAAAATCGATGTCAAGATTTATTCACCTTGAATGTATCTGGATGTGACTTAGCAACATAACACTTTGATTGATGATTGATTTCAATTACCGATAGATTTCAACAAAGTTGATTGCATAAAATGTGAGATATGAAATGATGAAAGAATACTCTTATTTATAGATTTTTTGAGGAAAAAACAATTAGGAGATGAAGATAAGAATGAAAATCTTCAATTAACTAAATTGACTATAGAGTCAACTCATTTGAAAAAAGAAAAATTTCCATTTCAAATTGATGAGAAGATAATACTACATTTTTTTAATTCAATTGATGGATAATTGTGAGCAATAATTTTTCATTTGAAGATTGAATCAACAAATGGATGAAGTTTAAGTTTCTAAATAGAGACTAAGTTGACTGCAGAATGAAGATTACATTTCTAAATGAAGACTAAGTGAACTATAATTAGCTCACATTTAATTAAATAATAAAATATTATTTAATTAAATAATAAAATATTATTTAATTAAATGGATATATATTTTTTTAGTTTGCAGGAATCGGGTAGCCCCCCTATAAACTACAATGCACCTAGTAAATTTTTTTCTAAATAGAGATTGAGTTGACTGATGAATGAATATTACATTTCTAAACGAAGACTAAGTTAACTATCAGTGATAATAGAGTTGATTGAAGAGAAAAAAAAGAGTTAATTGATGAGTAAAAATTAAAATTATTTGAAAATGGATAATTAGCTCACATTTAATTAAACAATAAAATATTATTTAATTAAATGGATTTTTTTTTTCAATTGCAAGAATCGAGTAGCCCCCCTATAAACTGCAGTGCACTTGGTAAACTTTTTCACATGACTGGTGACGTTGGTGTGAAACGCTCTCCGGTACCACGGGGATAGGGGGAGACTAGACCTCGTAACCTCTTGCTTGCAACAAGATGCTTTATCCAATCGAGCTAGGCCCCTTGACCCAATTAAATGGATAATTTGATTAAATGAGAAATAATTATTATTTAATAAATGATAACATGTGATATGGTAAATGATTATTAATAGACAATTAATTTGATGATTAATAAATGCTATAGTAAGTGTGATATGAAAATAGGTAAATTATTTTAGGTGTTTTGTAACATCCCCGTTGTTCTACTCAAAAGAATTACCAATGTTTAACCACAAGTGAATAATTCGCGATGCCATCACATAGCAATACATTTTTTCTTCTATTTCAAAGATAATATGCACATCTAAAATAACACATATTTCAAACTTTCCATTTGCATTATAATTGAATGTACAATATTTCCAATACATTTAAAATCTCAAGATAGCATTTCTTGCATTACAACTTCCATAGTCATGAATATAAGAAAACATACATAGCTCCTTGAGCTTCATTAGCACATAGTAACAAATGGTCCAGGAAATCCCTTGCAAATCTCGTCTGCTAATTGATGAGGAGAAGCATCACTCAAGTGCTTTTCTGCCAACCATGGACTCAAATGTCATCCCCCGCACATCTGCCGCATATGGCAAGATGGCCCTACCCTTCGATGAAGAGATTGGTTGGTAAAACCCCATAACAAATAGCCTTCTTGAGCTTAGTGTTATGCCCTACAATTCTAGAATCTAATCATATGGTAGCTACAACTACAAGTATGAAAATCCTGAACCATAAATTGTCTAAAACTAGACACAATGAACTGACAGTGTAAACAGTGGCTACTTACATTACTTTGGCCAAAGTTTCATATAAAAAGTCATCCATTCACCCACTTTCCTAGCTTGATTTGTTTAATGACCATTCATATACTATGCTTAGGAAATTCCCTCCATTGGAAAATCGTTAACCCTAGGAACAACCTATCTCTTTATAACAGCTATGCATAGGCAATTCCCTCCATTGGGTCATCGTTAACCCCAAGAGCAACCCATGTTTACAACATTTCTACTAAGTAAATTCAAGTAACTCTTACTTATCGAGTAACCAAACAAAATAACATAGCGTCACATCATTGAGTGACTCTAGTACCAAAAGTACAATTACCAACTATAAAAGTCTTTAATCAATTGTTTATCTCAACATTAAATGACTCCCTTCAAGAGTATCAATAAATAACCTCAAACTGGAAGTATAACCTTCAACAAGGAATGACTTTACTCAAAGTATAATAAATCAATAAATGACCTCAATCAAAAGAATAATTATATCAATAAATGACTCATTCCAAAAGTATAGTCTCAACAATAAAAGACTCTAAGTGAGGGTGAATTCACATCAATAAAAGACTATCCAAATTTAGTGGATTTTTATCAATAAAAAGACTTAATGTCAAGAGTGTAAAACAACTAGTCAAGTAACAATCCAGCTAAATAGAGTATTCCCACCTATGGCTCCAATCAATAATAATTCACAAATTCAAGTGAACAACTTAATCACATAGGTAATCTCCTCCTTAGTTTACCCCAATCCCGGGATAAAATCAATCAACCATCATATCGTTCATGTAGGTTATTCTCAACCTAGGGTTCCTATCAATAATCAAGTAAGCAACAACCAAGTGATCATTCAAGAGTTAACTAACAATCTGGTTTGCATAAAATTACCACCTAACAATGACAACATGTCTCTTATGCCATCATTTTTGTTGTACTGCTACCCTCATTAACCACTAGGGTTTACCTAGCATAATATACGTGTTGTCAATCAGATTGCACCCGAACACTTGAATAGTTAAATTCAGCAATCTGTTGAAACATGGAATGATCCTCAGGCCTGTGGGTTTCCTAAGGCCTGTGAGTTGCCTAATTTTGAGGATCAATCTCTAGATTCTAGGTCGGCTTCCTATATGATGGTTAATTTGATACTCGAATAATTTATTCAAATTGTATCCGTTGAGTCTCAAACTCCTGCTCATGAAGGTAGGCCTGATTGTCTAACTCCTATTGAAGGGACTAAACTAAATGCATGAACTCAAATTAAAACCTCGGTGATGCACCTAAATGATGGTATTGCATGCAACCTGTTTCACAATTACACTTCAATAATCCTATTCGCACAACTAAATCTGAACAATTTAACCACATAAATAATTTATATGAAGGCTTGACTGTATTACTATCTTCGAAGGAAAAGAACGTCTTCACAACTAAAATAGTAAAATAAGCCAAATGCACAACATACAACCTGTGGAATCAAACTTGATTGTATACCAGCACATATGAAATGAGGTGGGAAAATAAAGGTTTCTAAGATTAAACACAATAAATTCCTTATCAAATTCACACAGCATGACACCTGAGATTTTGAAGGCAAACACTTTAGCGTACTGAAAAGTAAAAGGAAAGCTCTGCAAATTAATGAAACTTGATTAACCTGTAATAACCTGCTATTGTATTAATCTGAAAATAATGTTGAGTTACAAGATAGTCTCTTTGCTGAAGGCAAAGGCAGAAAACAAGAACTAGATTGAAAAAGATAAAAAATTTCAATATATACAATGAATGCACTTCAAAGTGCATGAATAAGCAACTGAAAGTGATCTGAAAGTGAAAAGATGACAATCCCAAAGTGAAATCCGAGCACAATTAAAAATCCCTGAAAATGTGGCTCAAACTCATACAAAAATGAGTGAACTCAATCTCAAACTAGCAGTCATAAAGCATGTAATTGATCTGCAACTCGAACTGGACTGAAATCCCTGAAAAAGTGGGCTAAAGCACACAAAAATCCTCCTTGCTTTAATCAATTCGCCCATGATAACTGGAACTCCACCCTTGCACGATCAATCTTTAGTCAATGATCTTTAATTCTTCAGTTACATCCTCATTATTTGCATGATTTACTCAAGGAAGATAAATAATTAAATATTTAAAATAATCAAATGTATAATTATTTTAATATTTAATGTGGAAGTAATCTTCTTATTTTCATTTTAAATATTAATGCAATGATACATTAATATTTAATTATATACAATAGTTTGAATAAAATCATGCAAACGTACATGATTTCATTGTCATTTCTAAAGAAATAATGACTTCAGCATACACGGGCTTCCTAAGCATGTTTAAGTTTTATTGACTTAATAGTCAATACTACATAAATGATTCGAAATGAAAAAAACAATAAACAATGATTAGGGCTTTTGCTCAAAATAGTTGAACCCTAAATCTCTTGAATCATTTTGTATTTTGTATTGAAGGAAAGCCTGAAAGAGAGGCGCCGCCATGAGCTGGTATTGAAGGTCGAATTGCACATTTTGATGTTTCCTGAGCTGAATCTTATGATTTTCATGTGGTAAGTTCATTCTTTACCAGTTTGACTCCAGTTTGTAGCATTTCATGAGATTTTAAAATCGTGGTTGTGCACAATATCGAACATACCTTCTGATATTATCATTCTTTGTTATACTCTGTTGTTTTCCTCTTTGAATAAACATGTTTTCCTGTGTATGCTGTGGCTACATCAATGTGATGCCCTATACTATTGTATTTAGCAAGGAAGAAGCTCGCCTAGGGTTTCTCCTTAGTAAAATGCCTTTAATAATTAATATGTGACTGATTACAAAGTCATTCTTGCTCAACTATCACGTTTTTTCCACTAATTCACCCAGAATCCTTCAAACACGAATTTGCAGGAGTCTCTTGCTTAGAAACAGTGTGCCTAAGGTTTGTTTATTGAGAGACGCCTTCACTTGCATAATATTCTCTCCAAAATCGTCCAAATGAAGCACTAAAAACCTCAGTAAACTGAAATCACGAAAATCTGATCCTTGTCTTGCTTTACTTGCTCAAGCTCGATGGTTATCTTTATTACATTCTTTCACATCTGTATGTGGCAACTCCATATTTCTATATGTATGAGGAAAACCCCAGGTGGATATTTGAGCTGTATTGTTTCCATTCAATCATAGCCTCTTCAAACTCCGTTGCTCTCTATCACTCTCTAACCTTTATACTGTTGTACACGAACTCCACCATGAGAATATTATCATTCTTAATTTATGACATTTCACTATCATGGTTTTGAATGGCATATTCTTGTTAACTGCACTTGTCTCATGTATGCAGCTTGTATGGAAGCTACTTGTTAATGGAAACTAGTGACTGTTCTGCTGCTATGTTGACTGCCCTTTGGTCTTTTGTGACTGAGTTTCTTTCATTTGTAAAATCTGCTTCTCTGAGCATCTACAATTGTTTTACTTCCATAGAACTGTCACAGTTCACAGCACACTGTCTTACATGCCTTTATTTCAAAGTAACTTATACTATTGATGAAGTTCTCATTGGTCTTATATTCATGCAAAATCTGCATTTGAATAACTTCATAAATAATGATTGCCATTGAAAACAGGTACTCCATTTAATGTTAATGCTGAATAACTCATGTACTTCATTGCTGTCTCACTAGCACTTGTAACATTGTATACATATTTGATAAAAGACAATGCTTCATTTTGCATAACAAAATTCCACTACACTTCACATATCCTCTACTAGCTTCAAGACATAATGGATAGTTGTCAATCGTCCTGTTATAATGAAATGGCATAATTTGGCCGAATTCTATTGAAAGCTGCTTGATTCATGAAGAATGATAATTAATTTTGTTCCATGCTGTTGTCTGTTATTCTTGGTAAACTTATACCAGCTTCAATGTGTATCTTCAGTTACTTCCAAGACAAAATGAATGTCATCAATGCATTTGTTGTTTTATGAGAATTTGATCTATTAAATTTCCACCATGATATAGCTTCATATGGCTTGAAAGCTGCTACGTTAAGTTTTTTTCTTTGAATTTCTTTTATGACAATAGTCTTACTTCATGACTGTGACTGATATAAAGCTCTCATATATAAATAGATGAGAGGTATCTGCCTGATATGCCGGGCTCTACCCTTGTGGGAGCCTGTTTTGCTCCACATAGCTGATAAGATAACCACGAACATGATGAATCTGTCCCTGCACACTGAAACAAACATGTTAGCAAAATAAAAGAAGCTGAAAGCTTCCATTGAATTGCGTTTTTCCTCTTGATTTTTGTAATCATCTGATGGATGTCTGATCGACTATATCTTATATTCTTGTTAGTAGCATAGGCATATGATAGGATTTGATCCGCATTGCTCTAACAACATTTCCCTCAAACTTGCAGGTACACAGAGCTGGAGCTGAAACTAGTAACGGAGCTCGAGCTGGCATCACAACTGAAAACCTCAATTGTCAACGATTCGTCATTCCAGGCAATGACGAATCACCTTCTACCCTATGCTTTCGTTATTTTCAGTTGTATAGCGTTCCATTGCTTATGCACCCTTTATTTGATTGTAAAAATCAAAATGAGTTACTCCCACGGCTTGTGTAGGATTCAACATTTTTACAAAATGAATAAAAGCATCACTATGCAAATTTTCTCAATTTTCTGTTTTAAATGTTTGCACAATAAAACTATGATTCATATGTAAGATGATCTCAATGATGATCAAGGAACACTTAATCAGCAAAACATGAAATTTTTCCGTACCTATAAACGATGAACTTCATTCAGCTCTACCTATTTGAGCTCGAAGTGAAAAAAAAAGGTAACAATACTATCAAATACAAGTTACTTCTTCCATTGGATAGTCTAATTCCAAGGTAATCTATGAACATTCTATAATTCAGAATACACAATAACTTGAAGAAAAATACTTCATAAGCTATTCTAAGCTTCTTCTTTCCCTAGTATTTAATACTAATGAACACAATCACTCCTTAATACGGAGTATGTACAAACACTCAAGTAAGGATCATAAGATGTAAATATAATTAAATTCTTTCAAAACATAATCTTTACCTAACTTAGAAAATCAATGTTCTTTCCACACAAATATCACAACATTCAATCTTTTCAAAAACATAAAGAATATAAGTGGGCAGAATAACATGCCTGTTAAATGCTAATTCCAAAAGAAATAAACTGACTTCCAAGTTCAATCGACTATAAGACTCCTCAGAAAATTCTCCAAACCACTCTCAAAAATACTTTACAAAATCTCACTAAACTCTCCTCACAACAACTCTCGGCTCACTCAAGAATAACTCAGAATGAAAACAACATAATGCAAAAGAAACAATGCGTCCAAATGAAGTATCATACACCTCTATTTATACACTCCTCTGCCTATAATCAAGCCTTGCATATTGACACTTCTTAGCTATATGGTCGACTCAACAATTTAACTTCAACTGGTGGAAAAATTTAAAAACAATGCTCATCTAATTAGAACAACAAATCGATTGAAGCATAGACAACAAGAGTTTATCTCATAAATGCAAGGTGAAAACTAAACAGGTCGACTCCAAATTTTCTAGCAAAAACATGACGTATTCTACCTTTTACCTAGTCTTCCATTGCTGGATAATTCTCAATAATTTGGACCTACTAATCATAAAGCAAATTCATATTTTGGCGCCACCTAGTTCTTTCCATCGTGCATTTTGGTGTTGTTGTTTTAAGACTAAGTTAGTGACTAAATACCAATCAAATACCTCTTTAAACTTTGACTAAGTCCTTATACATGATGCATTGTATCAGCAAGTTGGTCAACTCATATCAAATGATTTTAGCATTGCCTTTAGAGCACATTATAGGCTGCATCAATACTTAAAAGTATTGCGCACTATTTACTACATAGTATGTGTTGGTTGTAATGCCCAAAATTTAACACTAAAAAAAAATACAGATAAGGACAAACACAAATTCCAATTTTTTAATTTTTATTTTAATTTTTCACTTACACTTGCAAACCTCTCAAATTTCGCTACCAAAGTAGGCACTACAAGAAAGCATATGACTTTGACCAGTCATAAACTATAATTCTTTTAGTTCGATAACTAGATTGCTTAGACCATCATGGTCAGTTCAAGAGGAGATGTGGAATCGACATCTCTGAGGTAGACTTAAATAGCTCAACCAACCCAAAATTAACCTGAAACATTATATAAGTCGCATGCCAACAATAACATATATATGTATATCAGTTGTAATTAGAATAATACATAAGAGAACAAATCCTAGGGGCTAGACCTAGTCCTCGGGGGCTCGTCATCAGATGGCCTTGCCTACGTATGTGATTCGCAGAGGCACTGTAGTTCGACAAATAGACTTCAACCATCTCACCCATGGTTGGATAGCAAGGGACAAACCTCAGGTTCAAAGATTGCTCAACCACAGTCACACTCATAACCCAATAACATTGACATACTCTAAACTTAATTCTCTACTCAATTGCATATTATGCCTCTAATCCATTAATTAAAAACTAAGAGAGTGGGTACGCAACCCTTTCTAGGGCCCCTTTTCCCCAGATAGTTCCATAGTCGGCTGCCACCCACTTAGGTGAAGCCAGGGATCGAAGAATTGAGTAAAAATATACTAGGAAACACACTCCAAGGATATTCTCCTAAGTGCTAAGTTTACAAGAGAAAAATTCCCATGCCCACCTATATCCTAGGTTTATTCCCCCCTTATTCAATAATTCTCATCATACCAACAATGACACAATTCAACAACGTTTACCTCCGAACGAATCCTCAACAACATAGAAAATACACAAGCAAATGGACAACAATGGTTAATATGTATGGCTTCTTTTCTCTATAGGGTAATGGTTAACAAATCCAATTATAACACTACACAAGGATCGCCTAACAATAAAGGCTCACCAAATATCATCTAGAATGATGACGGTCATATCATGTCTAAAATAGATGATAACACTGATGTATGTGGTTTAAAACCAAACAATGCAACAATCCCATTATAACATTAATAAGATTAGGAGGCTCCTCTCACTATAAACAATGAAATTATTAAATTGATATAATAATGAATTTACTCTCAATTAATCTAATCCTTATCACCATTATCCGAAATAATAAGTAGGTGATGTAACCCAGACTATCTACATTATAGCAAAGCCAAATATTATTCACGACATTAACTAGAACTCAATATGTTTCCACCATACTAGGTAACTTACATTTTACTAAAGAACCTACAAGCATTCATTCTTTGGTAGTACTCCATAAATCCAACCTTATCTTGAGTTTACTTAATATATGATTACATCATCAACTAAAATCATAGTCACTAGATCAAAACAACAATGCTTCATACACTATGCTTCTAATGTGAATAAAATTAAATTCACCAACCAACCAAATGTGGATGTGTGTGTGTTCCGGTTAGAGTATGCAAGCAATCAAATCAATCTAAATTATCTAATCTAATCTAACATCAAGGTGCATTTAAAGCATTTATCTTTATAAGTTAATTTTACATAGGCCCTTTATTTAGGTTCCCAAATATTCCATCGCCTACATGCCATATATATTATCGGTTAATGATCAATTAATCGATGAAGTTATTTTATTCTATTTTATTATTTTACTCTCTATCTATCTTTACACGTATATACATATATAATTTTTGGTGTACAATAGGTGGGTCATCTTTAGGATATTTGGGATATCCCTCAATATTTGAGGGGGATCATTATATCCTCAATGTGTTTGAGATTGATTGAAAAGCACAATCAAATAAGAAAAGGGTAAGACCATCTTCCTTAGAAGTTCAAGATATTAATTAAACAATATAATCTGAATTCTAATTTAAAAGTAAAGTTTTATTTAACTACTTTTTGATATGCATGAAGTTTGTCAAATGGATTAACTCTTCTCCAATCAAATCTTTATCTTTATTTATTTATTTTCTAATAAACATTTAGTTTAGATGTTTTATTTATTACAACTTATTTAACTTGATTTACTTACTAATAGACAATAGTATATAATTTTCTAAATTTCCACAATATTTATCTTAAATAGAATAAAGAAATAATAATGATTAAATCCTATTAATAATTAATTTATTTTAAATAGACCATCAAATAACGACAAACTTAGTAAGTTGCTCTTATAAATAAAAGAATGATTAGTTTGCAGCAGAGCATATTTTGGAGAGCTCTAGTTTGAACTCCCCAAAATATCAACCTATTTAGCCATCCCAAAACCTCTCTTAAAGATAGAAGCGTGACACGTATCCCTTGAAAGGATGAAATTAAGATGGTTTCCAACTAAAAGATGAAACATCGAATGCAACTACCCAGTAAGTATTGCCATGATTGTCACATGCTCTCTTTTCTAGGAGAATCGAAACTTGAGGAGTATTCACAAAGATATCATTTCCCACACAGGGATATGAATGGACAAGTTGAACCAACTTAAATTATCTAGCTCAAACTTCATACCCAACATTTTGTACAGGGTCATGTTCATGCATTCCAAGCTCTCTGAAAAGGATCTGCATCATATAAGGATTGCGTTTACTTGGTGCCTGCAGATCATATATGAACATATGCTGAGGAGTCTTTCCAGAAACACATCATCTTTATTTGGATCCTACAAATGTTGCAACTCATGTATTTTCTCAAGAACATTGTGCAGATATCAGCAGGTGTGGTGAGGTTTAAATGGTAAGGAGATCGATGAATGATAGAGGAATTAGAAAGATACCGGGATGTAGTTGGATTGAAGGCCATAAAATGGTACACTTTTCTGTGTGCGAGACAAATCATATTCACAGACGCAGAAGATCAATGCAATGTTTGAAGGTATTGGTTTGGTAGTTGAAGGCGGTAGGGTAATTTCCAGATTCAAGGCATTTATTTAATGCTGTGGAAGTAGGCGAAATGGATTATTTATCAGCCACCAAGTGAGAAGTTAGCAATTGCATTTGCTTGGTTAAACCTACCCCTTGGAACAACTATTAGAGTTGTTAAGAACCTTCGAGTATGATCTAGTGGAGATTGCTGGTGATCCTAAATGAAACTCTCAGAGAAAAAAAATAGGCTTGCACTATAATGATTTGTGCCATGTCAGATATCCAGTAATAATTTTAGGGACATCCACCAACGCATAACAGAAAAAGGGAAACTTTTTGTCAGATGATGTAATTGCAATTGCTCTGGTATATGAAACGTAGCAGCATAGACAAGGCACGTGGACTGTTTGACAGTAGGCCTAAAGTAATGTGTTCTCTGGGACAATAATATTTGCAAGAAATGCACAAAACGGATTTGTTTAAAAAGGGCTAAAGAAACTTTCAAACAAATGAATTAACAGGAGTAAAGGACTGTGTTACCCAATTCTCAGAAATGGACTTGCTGCATCTTAGATTCAGGCCTTCTCATATGCACTTGGGAGCGCTATTTAACTGTGAATATACCCATGTAGCTTTCTATAGTATTGGTGAACATAGATCTCTTTATTTTTGCTCGAGCATTCAACCAGTCATATCTTTATAGGTATTCTTTTGATTTCAGAGAATGCTCAGCTCTTTGATGTTGAGCATTGATCAAACTTTAAAGCAGACATGTGAATTTAGCTAAATATCATATCGTCTTAATCTTAACTTAGTAAAGGAATTTGTTGGAGAAGATCAATAGCGAATGAAATAATGTCCAAACAATTTTTCCACTGTTTGACCATTACAGTAATACATGTATAGATCAACACAAACTCGTCAAGCAAACCATGAATTTCCCTGTCATCAGATTGAAGAAAAAAGGTTTGTGCAGTAGCTTCGAATATTGACTACAGATTAATATTCTCCAACATCTACTTGTAATGTTTATTCAAATAAAGATCAAAACCTTGTTACTGGTTATAAGTTTTCTTTGGTTCGAACTAGAACCTTTCCAGCACGGCACAAGCTAGGCTAAATTTGTCGCGCATATGGTTTGATTCATCTTCCATCTCAATCAACTGACGTTACACCTAGCTCCATGGGATTAAAATTAAATAGCCAATAGAAGGAAATAGATTGGTAGGCATGGGTTTTAAAACATGAAAATATGTATCATACCAGTCTACTTAATAGCATCCACAGGAAGACAAAATAACTCAGAAATAGCGATTTTATTATATAGCTTGGTCTAATTTGATACCAATGCTTGCCACTATTTAATTTCTTTTCACGAGAAATTTAGTTTACTAACATCAATACAATAAGAGCATGGACTTTAGAGGTTATTGTGCCTACCCCTTTCAATGATAATAAAGCAGCACGAAGATCTTCTGGCGCTGAGCACATTTTCCCTAGTCTATACAAATCTCTGCCATGGAACAACCAAGTGCTCCAATCTTCTTGTAGCTCGGCCTCCCCACAACCATTACTACCCATTTATCTCCATAATAGAAGAACCTTCTTCCTCTCAAAACCTGCCGACAGGAGATTAGGACTCCCATCCATTTCTCCCCTCTCTCTCTGCTAGCGCCTACCCTCCTTGCCTAAGACGACTGCCCCCTATTAAATGGCTCCATTTGCCTTCTTAATGGTATTGGATTTCCTTTTCATTGTTATCGATCTCATAGCTGGAGCAAGAGATGAAATAAAAGCTCTCCCATCATCACAAACATATTATTTTAATATCTATTCATTTCAACTTAAACAAGTTGAACCAAATAGTTCAACCATACGATCAGACAAGATGTGAAGATACCTCACATAATATTTCCCTGACATGAAACATTAATAAGATGAGACGGTTGCTTGAATTTAGATGGCGCCTTACACAAGAAAATCTGGCTTTACCTCACTAGGTGATTCACGCCTTAAACGACCCTTCCTACCACTTGCAAGTTAGGCCAAAATATAGGTAGACCGTAGGAAGTATAATAAGTTTCATCTATCCTCCTATCGACCCCCCTGCATCATTGCGCCTCCTCTTTCCATCATAACTAGCATATGGAGGAATTTTTCTTAACACTGTTAAGCTTAATAAGGAAATCATTATATTGCCAACCCTTGTTAGAATCTAGCGTCTCACCTTGGGACCTCCAGTTTCTCCTTAATATTACAACATAATTTCATATGTAGTCTTTGTATATCATGTTGGTGGTTTTAAACCATTTGAAATGCTTACGATCCTTAGGTATGTTGTATTCATGTTCACGCAGGTGTTATATTCCACATTCACCTTATTATTTTATTGTTGCAATTGCTATGGCAACAAATATTACAAGCATAACATTAAATGCTAAACTTTGAAGTTGATGCTAGTATTATCATCATTCCAAACAATAATCACATTAACATTAATTTTAACATAAATGGATTTTATTTTGAGTAATACTATAAGCTATTTTATACTAAATAATTTTATCTTAGCATTATAATTATGCAAGATCACACCTAAACTAAAGTTAATGCTTTTAGAATTAACATCCAGATTTTCAATACAATGTCAAACACATAAAAGTGTCATTAAGCTTAATCACAACTTGCTCAAATATCATTCAAAATTAGTACTTAATATCCTTTTAGAACATTATCACAAATGCAAGTAAAATAATCTATAAGTAATAAGAAATTTAGCTTCCATGACTATATGAATTATATGCTTTGAGGCATATTGTTATTGGCGTATTAGAAAATCCCTACATGCATTATGGGAGTTGATCAAGGGGCCTTACATTCTCCCCCCCTTGTATAGACTTCCTCCCGGAAGTCCTTAAAGATTGGAAACTTAACTTCACTATAGCGACACACATTAATCTATTACACATACTAGTTACTTAACTTTCATGATGAAATAATCAAGACATTTAACTATAATCAAACTTAACTTCTTCGATGAATTAAACATTCAAATGCTTAGAACAAAATTTCTCACAAGAGAACATTTATCTAATATACACTCAATTTAACAAATGCTAACAACCATCCATGTAACTCTAATCATTAACAATGTAACCAATCACAATTAAATTACACAAAAAAAAATTCTTGCACCATAAACATCACTCATGATGTTAGAAAATATATATATATTTTTGTTTCAATGGCCAATCATGTCTCCAAATTATTAGCTTCACATTTTGTCCAAATATATCCTTAAGAAAACATTTTACCTTATAATTATGGCACTCTTACCATGTATCAAGAAATATTAACTTGCCTCATTAGTTTCGTTCACACATAGTGAGCATAGGTATGCCACATCACATTTTACTTACAGTTTCACATGTACACAAAACAATAGCAAGGATGCTCTTCCCAATGGGTGCGCCTGTCCTCATACAATCACATAATTTACAACATAAGGCTCACACAATGGGGTTTACAAGGATGGATATTCCTAGATACCATAGCAATTCAAGAAGATGATCTCAAGGTCCTTCTCTAAGGAATCCTCCATATAGATACGAACAATAATAGAATGAAGGGAAGAATGGATTAATGACCGTCCCATACCGGTCCCATTTACAATTCCCTTTCAAAATAATTCCCCAGCGCATCTACTCCCCTATACGATCTGCCAGGGAACCCCCTAGGATATGGCAGTTTACAGATTCCACATTACACCACACATGCCAACAATTTGCAACCAAGGAGAAAGCCTCAAACTGAATAACACAAGATCATAAACCAAAGTTTCAATAAAAATCCCCAAGAGGGAACTATAAATTCAAGAGAGAAACAAAATAAAGATAAATTGTAGCCACATTGCAACATTCCAATCATAATTCAAAGGAGAAATTAAACAAGTCCTTGAGGCAAACTAGACTATATAACAACTTCCAAATGGCTAAACAACCTAATTAAATAAATGTAAAATTACATATTATTGGCGCATAATAAAATAAAACATCAATCAAGAATTACAAATAATTCATATTTCAACAATAAAATTTGCACATTACAAGCACCACGTGACTTGATAAGCCACCTAAGGGGAGGAGGGGAATGGTGGTTCTCTAACCACGTAAGTATAATAGCATGCAATAACTAGTGGTCCCTGACCACATAAAATGAATAATTGGTGGTCCCTTGCCACATAAATCTGCACCATTGGTGGTCCCTAACCACATAAATATAAGTAACTAGTGGTCCTTGACCACCTAAATATGAATCATTGGTGGTCCCCGACCACATAAATATAAATCATTGGTGGTCCCTGACCACATAAATATAAGTAACTGGTGGTCCATAAAATTTCATCCTTTACCCTTGGGTTATAAACATCAAGGAATAGGTTTGCACTATGAACCAACAAGTATGGCTCTCATAGGTGGGGGAGTAGGCCACGGTCAACGTCCATGGGAGGATTACAATGACTCGACATAGATCCTTTGTCAGGATTAGGGACAACGCCCTGAGCTCGTAATTTCGAAATGGGAGAACATGTGCCTCTCAACCCCTATTTACACTAGCTGGCATCACAATCCCATAAGGGGGGGAACCAAACACTAGGGGTACACATTTAACATATAAATGAGACTAACACGAGGGAATACATCACATTTCATTTAGTAAATACACATCCACACACTTAACACATTTACATAAACACACAACTATTCGACTTTCATAAAGTCCATCACAAAGGGTACTCATAAGGGATCGTACTAGACGTCCACCACCCTTATCCCAAGTTGGATAACTTGTATCTCACACTTGGGCACAACACATATACTGGTTTTCCACATGACATGCCACAACACCATACACTTTATATAGTTCACCACACCCTAGTACAAATGTTGTTACATCCACATACACTTGGTTACTTTACAACATGATCACTTTGTTTAACCGTTTTGTTAACATCTACTCATTTGCATAAATAAGAGAGTTCTTTTTTAGATGATATATATTTGTAGCATAGATATTACTTTGACTTCGTAAATTTGGAAATACATAATGCTTCACACTCTTTATCTTATTAATTGGCACTTGTGTTACACATCTGGTTAAGTCAAACCTCTATGTTCAGACAAGGCTTTGTTTTCATTTTCATTCAACTAGATTTGTTATGTTTACTAATGAGTCTAGATAAAAGGGAAATTCCATTCTAGTTTACACTACATGTTGCAAGGATGTCCCTAGTTACAAATTAAGCTGACAACCATCATCTTGTGGAACATTGCATCAGAAGGAAATATTACCATTAGTGCATAAGATACAAGATAAAATATTAAACAACTTATTGTAACACATTAGCCTTCATATATCTTTACAACTTTGCACTATATATCCTAGGATTGAACCACCTAACTTGCTATGTTCTTCTTCTCTTTTTTTTTTAAGATGACAATTTCCTCTAAACTTTATATGACACAAAGGCAGCCCGAGAAGTGAAAAGTACTAGAAATTTAACTAGCTTTAATTTTCCTTGATCATACTCATGTGTGTACATTCTTTTAAGTGAATATAAGCTAGGTAGTGTGGACATCAAATCTGCAAATGGTTAACAATTTTAACATAATATCATCATGTTAGTCCTTTGCAAAACATTAGATTTGAAATCCCTATGAAATACTTGACTATAATGAAACATGCAAATTAGATAAACAAAGATAATCAAATGTAAGCATATAAAAGCATAGTCAAAACTCTATTCCATAGTGGATTGGTGTCACATGTGCTAGTGACCCTTTCCCAATCCTTGATCAAAGCTCAAGATGAAAATGCTATGAAGATGGTGGAGTGATGATGAGCAAGATCAGTCTCAAACCAAGAGAGTAACCTTTGCATAAAGATTGTGAAGGATTTGCTCAAAGATGAAGCACCTATTTAAGGATTTTCAAAATGCTAAGTGTTGAAGAGTGACCAATGTGGGATAAAAAACAAGCCAATAAGATAAGGCCACTTGTCAAGTGATGAGTGGTTGATGCATGTGCAAGATTAGGGAAATGTGCCCATGAGAGGGAAAATTTGAATTTGAATTTGCAATAAATTTTGAGAGGGGGACAAGAAAAACAACAATAAATGCCATGTTTGACTTGTCATGTTGAGGGAAAATGAGTGTTTTAATAAATCAATAAAATTGATTTATTGTGCAAGTGGCTAGATCTAGATAATGCAAGTGGGATGGGATTAACATTCAATCAGGGTTAGATGATGATTATGCTGATTTAATGCTGATTAGATTATTTGACTTTCAAGACTTTGATAATTGATTTATTTAAATTAGAAAATGATGGAATATGATTTAGGATTTGATTTAAATGAAGTCCTGATTTATTTAATTAAGTGGATGATGCAAGATGAAGGTTGAATGATAATGTTTATTTGAATGGATGAAAATGCACTTGATTAATTGATGAATGGTCCTAATGCAACATCTAATTTGACTGAATCCGATCGAATGCATAATGTTAATTTTGCATGTCTGATAGTAACACACAATAATAATAGAAATTTTACTTGTGAATTTTAATGACCCCTATCCATATACTTTAATTCTCCATTCACATAATTCACCATAAGTCACTCATGATCTATTAGTGGATTAAAAATTCAACTAACAATTGATTAACCAACACTAGAGAGTTTCTACAAATCTTAAGTACAACACCTACTTGCATATGTTATTAATTCCTTTCTAACATCTATACTTTCTTATTTCTACACTATCAAGTCTTTAGTCCTTGGTAATGTTCTAGAAAGGTAAAATGAATAACTTGCCACATATAGTATTTTATTTACCAATCCACGTTTAACAAGGTCCTTTAATATATATATATATATATATATATATATATATATATATATATATATATATATATATATATATATATATATATATATATATATATATATAAAATTTAACTAACTACCAAAGGACTCATTTAAGCACCACATTAGCTAAAATTCAACACCCATATCCTAGTTATGACGTTCCATGCATTTTCACCCTTGACTTGAATCTAGGCAATCATGTCCTTTTCCTTGCTAATTTAGTCTATAAACATTTGAGGATAAAAGTTGGGTAGTTTTTCTATGGTTCCTTTAAATATTCTAGATAATTGTTTACTTAGGAAGGTATTTAAACAAGTTTATTGTTCCACCATTTACCTTAAGATAAGATGTAACTTTTTCCATTTATCTGAATTATATTTTCTACATAATACAAGGTTTTCGAGTCTAGTGGATTTTATTGCTTATGTAAGTTTACTTACAAACAAAAAGTAAAATTTCTTGGGTTTTTCTCTTTTTTTCAAGCACTAAATAAAAAGACTCTTTTGGAAACTAAATTAGGATCTTAAGTTGCACGTAATTGCCTCAAAATGGAGCAAAGCTCAATCACTCCATAGGTGGCATCCTTGATTTCATTTCCATCAAAACTCTAGTTATGATTAGGGATTGCTAAATTAATTATGTTATTTCTAATCTAGTCGTTAAACGTATTACTCCCTTAATAGAGTAAACTTTAGCCATTTATTTCAAATCAATCTTGCATAAGGCTTAGTAGGTTAAACGTTTCATTAAACTTCTACAACAAATTCTATTAAGCCTACTATGACCATTGGAAATGCTTATAAATTCCCAAGGTTTAACTATATAACCAAGAATAATTTTATTTAACTTACCCAAGTTGTACTATACCATTCATAATAATTGAATAAATTAATTTCTATAAAGGTTATCAATGTCCCTTCAAGTCTAGGGGTGTGTGCAAGGTGACATAATTTAGGTTTCCATAATTTTGGACATTATGATGCTTTGTGTTTTTTTTCCACTCGCTTATTGAACCCCTAATTAGTTGTGTTTAATATTACCTACCTTTTAAAGTTCAAAATAGAGAATAAAAAAAAAAATTAAAATAAAATAAAATAAAATAAAAATGTAATTTTTTTCCACATAATCCTTATTAATTAAACTGCCCTCTTTCACAACATTCATATTATCTACGAAAAACGTGATGAACTCATTGGTTCGGTCTTCACCAAATTGTTTTTCTTCTAGTTAAGTATCATTAGCTAAATGTCTCATATGGTTAAGTTTGATTATAAAAAAAACTCTTCTAATTCCTATAACAAAGGGTTTATTCAAAATTTATTGACTAGATTTAATTTAAACTCCAACTGATTCACATGTCGACAAAATTCAAACATACAAAGCTATGAGACCCATGTTATTCCCAGAGTGCCCGGTGTTGCAACCTGGCTCTGATATTGGTCTTAGCCTTGGTTTAGGCGTTAGTTTCTATTCGGCAATTTAATGAATATGATATTTATTTCAGTGTTGGTTTTGACTTATTCATGGCATACTAATATGTATAAGAAATAGTTTTTACTCAAGCTTTACTATCTATAATGGGCTGCACCACAATTGCGCCCTTATTTATTTTTGCAAATCACTTCAAATTTGTTTTCAAATATAAAATTATATATATATATATATATATAAAACTATATATATATATGTTTATTTACATAATCATTATCTGCCAAAGCTAACGATCATATATGTATACCTATACATATATTAATACATATGTATATATATATGCACACACACACACACGTGTATGTCTAGATGCATATCTACATACATATTAATACATATATTCATACTCATATGTTAAAATAAATTATACCATAAAATACCATTATTATATATATATTAAATTGAAAATCGGATCGCATATATACAAAATATGTATAATTACATTTTTGTTGATCAATGTGTGTGTGTGTGGGGCAGGAAGGGGGGGGGGGGTATATGTCCACTCGATTTCCCTATGCCAACGATGTGCACAAGTTATCGTTTATACTTACACACACACACATATTCATTTTATATATATCTAATCATCGATTAGAGCACACAAAGAGGAACTCACACATTTCAAAGAGACTCAATCATATAACTAAAATTACGAACAACCAAGAAACCAAAGAATAAAGCCAAAGTCATTCAATTCAAGAAAACAACCTATCTTAACCAAGGACAACTTCCCAATTATTCCAAATAAGTCAAGACTATGACCAAAGGCACTTACCCATTTCCCAAGTTACTGACTTGACTTAACCAACTAAAAGTGAGTGTGTGTAAGCTCAATTAGGTTTCATTAAGGGTTACTCGACCAATCACTTCTCCTGAGTGATACTTCCCCTCCCTTCTGGAGGATTGAGTTTATCCCTACATCCAACTTAGTACAACACCAAGGTGGTTAGACGTTCATAATAAATCCGTTTGCATCATTATACATTTCTATCAACAAAGCATTAGAACATTCATATTCCAATACATAGCATTCTATCAATTCAAATCATATTCATTCTTTTGAAATCATTAACATCTCAAACATATTAAAGTCACAATCTACATTTATCAACATTTTCACTCATAATGGTAAAAGTAACTTGGTACCTATGAAACATGATGTAACATGTTTACACTCACATCTCCTTCCATCTTATATTTTAAGGAAATCTCATCCTTTGATCAAGCATATTTTACCTCTCACTACCACTTGGCAAGAGGCTAGGAATGCACATCCATGCAAAACAATCCTAGCCCTTGATTTCATCCTTCAATTAGAGCCATCAATATCCAACTTCAAAAGTCTATTTAAGAAGGCTTAACAAATGACATTTGAATCTATCATTCATAACATTGACATGCTATCAAATTGAGTAACATGTAAGCAAAGAGCACCCAAATTGCAATCATTCAACATTTGGAGCACAACACAAAGATCATATAGAAGTATAATGTTCTTGTTTGTTGCATTTACATTGTCATTCTAACTTCCATTTTGCTCTAACTTGAGTGTGCATGTCTTGTTTGAGTTTGAGTTTCATTGCTTGCTTGTGCATCTAACTATCCCATTTTAGCTCACATTTGACATCCACTCTCACAATATCAATAAATTGCAAAAACAATAAAATATTACAAAACCCCTCAAAAAATCCTTTAAAAAATAAATTTTATATTATATAATTACAATTATAATTTTTTAAAATCAAATAATTTTATTGTAAAAGAAAAATTAAAAATTTACTACAAATCCAATTTGATTTTTTTAATAATTATAGTTATAATGTGAGGTTTATGCACTTTTTAATGAGTCATGCTCAATGGCATCTTTCACATTTCTGCTCCTAACTATTGCACCCATTGGTGTCGTTGTTAGCCACACTATTTTCCCAATATCTTATGCATTAATTGAATTCTTAAAAGTTTTGATCTGTAGTACCTAGGCCATAGAATTTGTTTGTTCCAAATATTATGTGCTGTCTATACGTATTGACCCAAACACCTCATCTCTGAGATGGCTACCTTCCTTAAGGCAGAGAAACATGAGGAAGCGCCAGCTAAACTTTGAAATGAAGTTTCATCTAGTCATACAGTTACAACATGAGAAGATGGTTAATAAGTTTGTCTTACATCTTTCATTTTTATTTTGACCTGGTGAAGCTCACCTGCTTCTAACATACTCAATCCAGGTTATTAGCCTGAGCAAAAGAGGAGCTCCCTGAGCTATCATCGTGGTTGACAGCTAATACTGTGTGCTTCTGCAATAGTCATATACGCATGGGATCCTGCTGAACCGGGGAGTTTTCCTAATTGTACATGACAATATATCTGCATTCTTTGACACAGAGGCACAGAGAGTTGGAAAGTTAAAACCAAGTGTCCACTTGGAAGTTGGTTCTATTTGTATCCCGCCAACAAGATCAGTTGGTCATTTGAAGTTTTTGTATCGAACATACGGTAAGGAGAATATATCAGAAAACAGGACTTGATGATGCAGAACAAGGGAGATAGGTTTTTGGCTGTATGCCATAGCCTTATGAATACTTGCTGGAGCTTTCCCCCATTGGGTTTCTTCAAAATAGATCTTTTATGTTTACTTGTGTGTGTTTTGTCATTGTTTATTTCATCTCTACATGCTACACTTCTGTTTATTCGTGCTATATAACAGCTCTATGAGCATGTGTTCATAGGCATAAATCTACAAATAATTTCAGCACTACTCCGCAAAAGTCATATAACTGGATACAATTTGTGATGAACTAGATATCGATTTGAACGAACTACTTAAGGTCCACATAATAAATAGAGTTGTATGTTTTTAATTAAAACAGTACCGCCTCTTTTCTAAATATAATATCAATTTCAAATTAACTCATAATAGACTAATAAAGGTTGCATCATGGACATACCATAAATAGCAAGCATGAGTTTTTCAATACATACCATAAATAGCAAGCATGAGTTTTTCAATTCATTAGTTTAGTGTAGAGTATTTCTAGATTTAAGTGGGTGTATTTTTGCATCAATGTTTCAACATTCTGGTGTAGAATGCTTTTAGGTTTAATTGTGTGTATTTTTGCATCGATGTTTCGGATCACACCTAGTGACCCAACATTCTGGTGTAAAGTGATTCTAAATTCAACTGTGTATTTTTGCATTGATGTTATGGATCACACTCAATGATCCAACATCCAATTGTGTATTGTTGCATCACCCGGTGGTCCTACACCTTGGTGCAGAGTGCTTCTAGATTCAAACATGTGTATTTTTTCATCACTGAGTGTGATCCGAAGCGTCATTGCAAAAATACACACTTGAATCCATAAGCACTCTACACTATACTTTAAATAGTTTCATTTGCATAAGGCCTTGTAAATGCCCATTATAAAATTACTCAGTGATGTTGGATCTGAAACGTCTATTGCAAAAATACACGGTGGAAACTAGAAGCACTCTACATTATACCATAAATAGTTTAATTTACATGAGGCCTTGCAATTGCCTGTTATAAAATTACTCTTTACAGGGAAATATTATGGAAACAAATCAAAACAACTTTAACATCTATTGTAAGAGAAATCTTTATTTTTTTTATATAAATAGAACAATTGTATTCCACCGTCCAATTCCACGGCCGGGGCATTATTTATGGGAAATAAATGAAAGATATTTTGAACATTGAATTGGTCTTATGACAGGAACCCATTTCTTTATTAATGCAACTCTTAGTTCCCATAAGTGTTATGGGATGGATATTTTGAAAAAAGCATTGAGCACTGAATTGGTATATATCAAGAAATCATTTCTTTCATCAATATCAGCAACTAAGCACAGGGCAACATTACTTATAATTGAAATTAACAAAGCTCATTCTGAATGATCTTCCCACTGGTGTGTTTCACCAAACTGCAGCCAGCTTTACTTATCGTAATTGAAATTTTCAAATTTCATTCTGAATTATCTTCCACTCAGTGGGGCTTCAGCACAGAGTGTTACTTCTGTTCTTGAAAATCTATGGCCAACCAATCTTTTTAACTCCTGGGCAATGTTATGCAATTTCAGTGGCTCTCAAAAACCTTCCAACACATGGAGTTGGATAATTTCACTAGTGTACATACCAGCAGCCTGGAAGGTTTATGCATCCATCATTCTCTCTTCAAACTCCTAGACAATGCTATACAATTTCAGTGGCCCTCAATTTCCTTCCAAGTTCCAACACATAGTAACTATCACAGCAGGCTGGAAGGTTTATGTATCCACAGATTCCCCTTTTCAAAATCCTTAGATTTAGTACAAGATTGTACCTGATAAGAGAGCAATTTTTCATTGGTCAAATTTAGCTTGTGAAATACCAGATAGAAACATTCATATTCATAATATTTATGATACTGGAAACTTGATAGTGCCTTCATATTAAGACCTTTGCAATTTCTCTGGACTCGGTCGTTATATCCTTGAATGGGTGGATATTGAATGGGTGGATAGTATTATTGAATGAATCTTCTTTCTAAAATGGCATCAGATATGATGTCACGTTATCCTGTTATCTTCTGAATGTAAGCTCTTTTCACAAATGATCAGTACATCTACATGAACAGCTACTGAGGTTTTCAAAACAGAATTGGTGATATAGCAGCCCACATGAATGACAACGTATCACATCTTCTTCCTGTTCAGGACAACAAGAATCATCAAACTCTAGTAACATTTAAGTGGCCCTTATCTATATTGCAACAAATAGTGAATGATGCAAGAGTACGTGTCAGTAGATATGAATCAAATCTCAAAGTTGAAAATGCTTTATAACAAAAAAAAAAAATTCAAACCTGAAAAGGAAATATATGGCTAGAAGGGTTCGGGCACCTTAAACCAGCACCACATGATTTTCCCTCGGAATAACATATGGAACAAAGCTGTGTGATATGTATATGCATCTTTTTCAACACATCCTCCATTAGAATTGGAAGAGCTACAGTAAGCAACTTCACTGGTCAGTTACCATGCTGATTACTACATAGACTCATACATATGCAAACATGCTTAAGCTTACAACTGGAGACTGTACTTCTGAATTGATATGCTTAGTATTGGCTATCAAATAACACATTCAACTCTAAGGAAACATCATGCTAGCACAACTCAAAGAATGAATAATGAGTGAATACCTTGGGGGATTCACTTAATGAAACAACGAAATGACACACTTAATTTCATTTCCACCCTTTAAAGTTATGTTTTTGATACCCACTCTACATACACTACTACAATTAAAATACCTCCCTTTTTATACTGGTATCCTATGTATCTTTTTTGTGGTTATTTTAAAATTGTTGGCATGAGTTTTCCACAGTCCATGAAGTAGATGTATGATAGCTTTTGATTGAAAAATATACAGTTAAAACCAAAAGTTAGCATTCATCTATTTCAAATTTTTTATATCCCCATATCATTCCTGTCCCTCATATTTTGTTTAAAAAATGGCATGTCCACCAATCATCTGTTTCTTGGAACATTTAAACTTTAAAGTATTTTTTATTTTCTAAATGTTTAGTTTTGCACTTGCCAAAAGAGATTTCTTTAAATGTGTTTTTGCCTATAAATCTAAAGAGACTCGTCACATGTAGCTATAAATGTGAAGAGACTCATCTAGAATACCTATAAAAATTTCAAAATCGATCCAAGAAAATGATCAGATATGCATCTTATGGAAATTGTAAAAGCAACCCATGTTATTTATACCCCTCATATTTTTCATAGAAAATGGCATGTCCACCACTCATCTGTTTCTTGTAACATTTAAAGTATTTTTATTTTCTAAATATTTAGTTTTGCACTTGCCAAAAGAAATTACTTTAAATGTTTGCCTATAAATCTAAAGAGACTCGTGGCTTGTAGCTATAAATGTGTAATATCCCCTTCCTGAGATTGCCCTAAATCTTGCCCTAGAATCACAAGTTTAATCTAGTTAGGGTTATAACTTACCAATTAAATGCTTTAAGCAAGATGAATCTTGGTTTAGGTTTTGCAATCATGTTAGGTAAGATTGGAAATATAATTCATATGATCAAAACATATATAATAAATGTCTTATCTATTTAAACCATGTAAAATACACAACTATTTCAAATCTATATAAAGTTATAAACTATACAATATCTATAGTGCATGATGGAAGATTAGCCATAATAGGACTTGGATGAGAAACATGATAGGGCGCCCGAAGCCATCCTCATGCTAAGCCCAAGAGCGGATATACCATCCCTCTTGGCCCCAAGTGGCAGACACACAGACATCCAACTTGGGGTGGTGTGCTTAGTGGATAAACTTGTATCTGCCTTCCCTATCCATGCTGCCTTATCCATCCTTCTTATGATTTAGACTCCTTGAATCCATTTCAACAACCAACCCATGTAGAGATCGGAGGGAAAGCTACAATGGGGTGCCCGTAGATTCTCCTATCTAAGCCCAAGGGCGGGCATTCACCCACTTGGCCCACAAGTGGCAGACATGTGGGCATCCAACATGGGGTGGCGTACTTAGAAGGAAATCTAGTATCTGCTCCCCCCCTTCTTGTATTTACCCACTCCTCCACATGGTTGCTTATTGGGAATGAGCAATTTAATGACTAATAGGAATCTAGTTTGACCAACAATTACATCAATAAACATATCTAGATTCATAAGAGATTATACATTAATAAACATATCATCATTCACAATAATCATAATAGTGCATACCACAATACTTGCTAAAATATAAGACTGCTATATTTTAAGATGCAAACATATCAACAAATGCTGACTTCTGCCCTTGTCTGCTGAGTGCAGAAAATTATGTTTGATCTGCTCCAATGGCCTTGCTGTTCGATCTGTTTTTAATATTCAGAAGATATTCCTTGCTCCTCTGGTATCCCTACTTATGTTCTTTTTATATCCTCTTTAAGTCTTCAAGAGAGGTGTCCCTATGTAGAGAGCAGACAAAGAGAGGCGTCTCATTTTAAGTAGGCACCCATTCATTTATTTGATCATTGCAATATTAGAAAAACTAATCGCTGCCTCTTTTCTTGTTAAAATATAATCATGCCTTGATACTGATATTATCTGCTGCCTTTCATACCAATGTAATCTGCTGTCCAAAAAAGAAATGGTCGCTCCATTTAATTTCTGTGAGGGTTATGATCGGGGCATGACAGCTTAGTTTAAAGGCAATGATTTATTATTGGAACTTGCTGTGATTTTCCTAAGTGTTGGGAAAAGTTGGGGTCATGACAAAAAGTGAAGAGCCTCATCTAGAACACCTAGACAACTTTCAAAATTGATCCAAGGAAATGATCAGATATTTATCCTACGGTGTAATGTCCCCTTTTGGGGATATACCTGAATTTGCCCAAAAAATAACAATTCTAACAAATGCAATTCATTTATCAATCGAATTCTATAAAATTACATAATTGCAATACAAACTAGAGAAAATCTTAATTAATTAATATCAAAGCATTAATATCAAGGATCTATGATCATATACAAATAATCTCTATTGAAATCAAAATATTCTAAATTTTGTATCTATTTCATAGCTTATTTCCAATAGCCAACCACATTAGGAATCCAATGGAAAAGCTTTGACAGGATGTTGGAAGATTGTCCTCCTCAACCAAGCCCAAGGGCATGGAATGAGCCTCCAAGTCATTCGACCCCTTGGCCCACACTATGGCAGGACCTCTAGTCCATCCATCTTGGGGTTGGCATACTTGATGAGGGAACCGGTACTGTTGCATCTTCCTATCAAACATTTCACATTGATTCCAAATATGATTGCTGATGGAATCATATTATATGTCATTTTAGAATAAGGTGTATTATCATGTTAAAATCTAAAAGTGTCATCAAAAGTAGTCTATCAAAATCTAGAAGTGTCAAATAAATAAAAATTGTCTCATTTGTAAATGAACGCATTATCACTTGTACGCAACGTCCATCTTGTGGGGAGCATTTTAAAACTGAGCCTCAAAGCCAAATTTGCTAATTAAGTAGAAAACCTATTGGAGGACGGAGGCACAGGAGGTTGGAGGTCAATTAGCGACCTCTCGTCAGTCACCAACGATGGGGCCGAATAGAGCTATGGTGGAATTTTCCTTTTTGGTGTGTTTTTTTGTTGCTTTGTGTGGTGGATGTTGGAAGAGTAATTGTATAGGATGGCAGATAACTACAGAGATCCTCTAACTGTGGTGATCCTCTGACTGTCGTACTTCATTGGAAGATGACCAGTCAGTGAATATGTTCATTGGCAATGGTGATCATGTACAGCAAGATCCAGACAGCAAGATCCGAACAGTAGTATGCAACATGATATGATTCACTTTTCAGTGTTCCTGGTTGTGTGAATAAATGGAATTTCACATTGTGGGGGGAATAATAACCAATATTCCATTCCTATTCTGCGCCAAAACGGCTAAAGTCAAGGGCAGCTTCCAATGGTAGTGGCGGTTGTCTATGTTGTTTGAGATTGAGTGGCAACGATCGATAACAGTGTGACTACAATTAAGAACATTGTGTTCTTAGGGAATGCAATGTGAAACCTTTTCTATTATGGGTTTTTCATATTTGTGATATGTATGTTGATTCGTATATAACTTCCTTGATGTACAAGCATAGTGGCAAACAAAAGCACCAAAGTAAGTCAGTTCATGGATCTTGAAAGGGTTTGTGGGAGGATCCAGAAAACCACATGTGGTTGACAGTTGATGGGTTCCTGTCACGTCAAGGTTTGTGGTAAGCCTGTTTAAAACCATGGAAGGAGAGAGCCTTTCTTTTGGATCAAGGTCATGAGTCACAAAGTTGGACATGCCACAAGGGTGAGCATACTGCAGAGGAGTGTGTGAATGTTTTTCTACCATGTTTACACTAAGGGGGGGTGTTGGAGATTAGTGTTCACATGTTTTATAAATATGTGTAACAAATATTAAATTGGTGAGAAACAACTTAATATTATTATTAGTGTGGTTTGTTAAAGTATTATGTATAGGCTGTACGAGAGATTATAGGTATGTGAGTTATTAGAACAACTCATATTATTAGGGAGTAGTTCTATTAAACGATAATAGAGAAACAATATTATTATTGTGTATAATTACTATCTCTGCTTAAATTTCTATATATATATATATATTACTAATTATATTTAAACTTACTTCCCAATAATATCCTTGCTAAAAATAACATTTATTCCAATAGATCTCTTATAATTTCCAATTCTTATTTCTCTTTAATCCAATTTGCTTGATTGATGCATTTCACCAAATGACCCCACCTTACTATATATCCTTCATGGTGGGGTGAATAGTCATAACCTTCATGATTTGTAATGTCCCAATTTTAGCTCTACGCTCTTCTTTGTGAATTAGCCTATTTCCAAAAACCCGTAGGTTGATTGGAAGTGGAAATTAGGGTTTCCTATTTTATAAGAGGTTTTGAAGGTTTGCATGTGAGAGTTTTTGATGGATGTTTGGTGGAGCTTTCTGGGTTTTTGGAGAGCTTCAGGATGAGGTAACATGCATGATAAGAAAATGACATGCATTTCTGGCAGATACCTTGCATGCGAGAAAGGTTTTTGGGTTTTTTTGGGTTTTTAGAGAGCTTCAAAATGGTGTTACATGCATCTCCATCTGACAACCTTTCCAGGAACTTACTATTTTTAGTAAGTCATAACAGCTCCCTGGTTTGTGCTCTGAAGGCGTTTGGGAACACTTACTATTTATAGCAGTTAGCTATTTTTAGTAAGTTCTATTTATGGTAGTATCATCCTAGTAGCAGCTCAGTCATTTCTAGTCATTCATTCCATATTTGGCAGTGAGGCAATTCAGTTTGAGCATTGGCTTCTTCTTTCTTCTTGGAGCTTGTTTGGCAAAATTAATAACTTAAGTCACATTAATACTTTATTATTATTTTGGACCCCTTGGTCTAGGCATGTGACTTTCAAGTTGTTTTAAAAGTGGGACTCAATGTGGACGTCCTAAGTTGGTGTTTTAAATATTTTTAAAAGTTGAAATATATGTCTTTTCTCTTGGACGCCTAAGGAGTGGGGATTAAAAGTTTAATTTTATATTTTTATTTGCCAAGTGCAAAGGTGGTGTGCTCCTTTGGAAGCTGAAGGAGCAACTTCTTAGAGTTACAATTGATTCATCTCCTCAATTGAAGCTTATTTATTGATGCCTTGCTCATTGTTTCTTATCTTTGGAAAATTTCATAATGTTATGCTGTTGAACTGAGTTCAGACTTTGCTACGAGGTTGTGCACCTTCTAGCTTTCTATAGCATTCTTTGGGCCTAAAACTATGGCTTCCTAGATGGTGACTGAAGACCATGCTTCATTTAGGAGTGTGGATAGAGCTTAATTTCTGAATTATTACAAGCAAATTGCTGTTGTATAGTCTTTTTGTACTGCTGTTGATGTACATGGCCGAAGCATAATTCTGTTCATAGCTTCGTCATCGAATTCATTTTGGTTCTGGGTATTAGCTCAAGTTGTGCTACTATGGAGGGTGCCCAGGCTTGCAAAGTAGTAGATTTTATTTCTGAGAATTGAATTTTATAGAAGAGGTCAACCCTTCCTGGAGGCCGTACCACTTTTCTACCTTTGCATTGGGATTCGTGCCAAGTCTCTACTGCTGTTTTGGCACAGTTTGCTTGTTGGAGATGGGATGCCATGATTAGAGGCTTCATTTGTCTGTTGTTTGAAGTCTTCCGGAGCCACATTGAAGGAGCTATGTCTATATTGGTGAAATTCTTACTTGCTGGTCTGATTTTCTATATTTACTGTTTCTAATCAGACGAAGTAATTCTGATTTTTTGATATTTAGAGGCTAAAATCTGATTGTAATTCATTGTAATGAGTTAAGGATAATGTCCTTAATCATTGGTTGTATTTGGCCTTTATTTTGACATGTTTTGCAGCTGAAAAACTTTCATTGTAAAGCTGGTTAGTAATACTAACAATCATTTATTTATTTGCTGCAATAAGTTTGTATTTAGCTCCCACTGGATAAGTGGTTGAAGCATTTTAATTTCAGCGCTTTAAGTTTAATAATTCCCCCCACTGAAAAAGTGGTATAGTGGATTTATGGTCGGCTTGCCACCTCATTGTTTGTAATTAGTTTTGCTCCCGCTGAATAAGTGGTTGAGTTTATGGTCAGTTATCCGCCTACTCTTGTATTTACTTTCATTTCATGGTCGGCTAGCTGCCTAGCAGCTTTGTAATTCTTTTCCAGTTGCTAATGATTCTCGGCACCCTATGCTCTCACCTCGCCTGCATTGGGATCTTGGTGATCAAAAGGTGAAGGGTTACTTTCCAAGCTGGTTTATATTTGAAGCTAATGCTAACAGTGGTGATTTGTGCTGATTAAAATCGAAAAAATTATAGAATACCTAGACAACTTTCAAAATTGATCCAAGGAAATGATCAGATATTTATCCTACTGTGTAGTGTCCCCTTTTGGGGATATACCTGAATTTTCCCAAAAATAACAATTCTAACAAATGCAATTCATTTATCAATCGAATTCTATAAAATTACATTATTGCAATACAATTTAGTGAAAATCTTAATTAATTAATATCAAAGCATTAATATCAAGGATCTATGATCATATACAAATAATCTCTATTGAAATCAAAATATTCTGAATTTCGTATCTATTTCATAGCTTATTTCCAATAGCCAACCACATTAGGAATCCAATGGAAAAGCTTGACAGGATGCTGGAAGATTGTCCTCCTCAACCAAGCCCAAGGGCATGGAATGAGCCTCCAAGTCATTCAGCCCCTTGGCCCACACTATGGCAGGACCTCTAGTCCATCCATCTTGGGGTTGGCATACTTGATGAGGGAACCGGTACTGCTGCATCTTCCTATCAAACATTTCACATTGATTCCAAATATGATTGCTGATGGAATCTTATTATATTATGCCATTATATATACATCGTTATTACTAATTATATTTAAACTTACTTCCCAATAATATCCTTGCTAAAAATAATATTTATTCCAATAGATCTCTTATAATTTCCAATTCTTATTTCTCTTTAATCCAATCTGCTTGATTGATGCATTTCACCAAATGACCTCACCTTACCATATATCCTTCATGGTGGGGTGAATAGTCATAACCTTCATAATCATTGCACCCCTTACAAAGGGATCCACCCTTCCAAGCGCTGCCTTTCCTTAATTGCTATTATTGCAATGATTTCAGCCTTAAATTAAAGTCTCTTAGTGTTACTTTATTAAATTGGAATTGCTGCATTTAACTTCTACTTTGGTTAATTCCATTGAACCCCTTTGAGTCTCCTTGGTCAACGATTTCCCTTAATTTCTGTAAAGGCTGTGATCTCCTTAGTCAATGATTATATTTAATTTCTGTGCAGGCTGCAATCAGGGGGCATGACATACGGAGATTGTTGAAGCAATTGACAAGTTTCAAGAAAGGCTAAAGATTGTTCCTATTGATAATCTCATGTGTATTGAGGCCCAAAAGAATGCATCACTTTTTTTCAATATTCTTCTATGCAATACATTTGCAAGAAAACATCTATGAAGGATTACCACCTCACAAAAGGAAGCATTTGAACTGGTATTTGGTGAGATTGAATCACATTTCCTTTAGTCATTAGTAGCCACAGGTGAGATGATTGGGTATTGCAGCACAGTGTATTGGTGAACTGGCTACTCAAATAATGTTGAGTGCTTTCCATTATGTTGGTGTTAGTGCCAAGAATGTTACTCTTGATTGAGAGATTATAAAGGTGGCAAAGAAAATAAAAACACCACTTTCAGTGTATCTCAATCCAGAGGTCAACACGACGAAAAAGCAAAGAATGTTCAATGTGCATAAAAAAAATTAATTGGATGCTTTTAGTTTCAGAAAGCAAACAGTTTATGTACAGTGTTGAGTTGTCTCAATACAATTTGTCTCAACTATATCTAGGTTTTGAGTGTTTTGAATCGAATTACTAATGAGGAGTATCAAATGTTAGGATTGAACCCAAAATACGCTCACCTAGACTGGATGATTTTACAAGTGCTTCCAATTCCTCCACCCTTAGTCAGAGCTTCAGTTATGATGGACACCATATAAAGGAGTGAGGTATTTTTAACATTTTCCTCATGTTTTAGACACATGGCCTCATACTTTTAGTTCAAAATTACCAAATCTTATAATCTTATGCTTTGTGAAAAATCACGTTTCTGGAGACTGGCATGCTTAATTTCATTTGCCAACTTTGAGTAAAGAAGCACAAAATTTGTCAACTTTATTTGGCAATATACAAATCTACCCATCTGTTTTTCTAGGTCATGTTTTTTAACCTATCTGTCAAAATTTCAATCACTCCCCTGGACAGGGTCATTCGAAGGAGAGCTTGTGTGTGTTCTGGAATGCAGCAAGAAAAGGAATGAAAGTTTAATTAAAACATCAAAAACATGTGCAATCTGAGTAAGAAACACATCAAAGAAGCATACTGATGAATCATTAAAAACCACTGAAAAACAATGGATAGAAAAAGAAACCATTTCTGTGCCTTCAGTAACAAAGAAAAATAAACAAGAGGCATACAACCTGGCTCTTCATCAAGGCTATTCAAATTCAAGTTGCAAGGAGGAACCGATGTTGAAGGGCATATGGAAGTTCTCACATTCTCCCCCAAAGCTTTTAGCAATTCAATGGCAAATCCAACCCCTGTAGACAATGTTGTAGAGCCCATCATGTCATAAAATCAGAATGATCATCATATCAATTCAAAATCTTGAAGATGGTAAAGTGCAACGTATTGAAATAGGTAACCTTTAAGAAGATTTTAACCAAGGTAAAACATATACAAATGTTTGGCTGCCTCATTTTCTAGTTAACTACCATTTTCAACTTACTAAAATCTTCATCTTAAAAAAAGGGAATAACAGGACTGATTGAAGCGGTCACTCACCAGAAAATGGACTTTTTGAAAGGTCCACAAGATCATGTAGACTGAAAAAGTCACTACTCTCAAGAAGATAACAGCGTGATCCTAGACTTTGCCGTATAGATTCCTGTGCAGGGCAACGTATAAAAGCAAACATTTTGCTCAATTTCATACGCATCTCCAGAGCTTGCTCTAAAACAGGTACCTTTGAAAATATGCGAGGATTAATAGCTCTAACACAGAGCATTGGCTGAAAACATAAGAGTTGGATATCAATAAAAAGGATCAATCCAACAACTTTAAAGTATTCTAAGCACATCAACAAAAAACAATTAAGAACCCAACAAAGATGTGATAGAAACATGAACAATGAAATTTAGAAAACAAAAGAAGGCATGGGCCCATGCACAATTTCTATTTTTTTTAATCAAGAAGCATCCAACTATTGACTACTATTTCAATCTAAAAACTAGATGTGCAACACAAGGTTCCTTGTGAAAATCATGGGAATAATTGTCTTTGCAAAAAATAACTATATATTAAAGTACATAATTAATTGGAGGGGCATCTATGCTTTATAATGATCACAGCTGTTATAAACTTATAAGGTTTTCATCATCCAAAGAGGATCCCAAACCAAACCATATTGTGAAAAGTGAAATCAACAAATCAATATCAAGGTAGAATATGAAGAGCCATAAAGTAGCCAATTCAATGCTCAATATGCTTACCATAGAAAAAGAAAAATATTTCATCAATGCAGCTTTGAGAATAGACAAGTATCCCTCCACTTAAATAAGGCATCCTGGGGTAAAATCCCCAATAGGATCTGCCCTAAAATTCTGATTTTTATTTTAAGAATTCTGCCCTAATTTTCTGCACTTTTGTTTTCTGCTAAAACCCTAGAATTCTGACATGATTTTCTGCTTTCAAACAAGTAAGAACAGCAAACATATATGCATCTAATATGCTCAAATAATAAAGCCATAATAATCTCTCATAATAATATCTTCAAACATGAACTCATCCAACATTTTATGACATCCATATGCAAACAAAATGGGACAAATCCGACTTCTGAATTAATCAGTCTGTTGTTAAAAATCAGAACTTCTGAATAGGCTCAAACATGCCCAATTACATCCTAGAATCCTACCAATTACAAATCAGACCTCATAGTAGGTTTGTACATACCAAAATGAGGTAGAATGATGCTTCACAAACCCTCTACAATGATGGTGCTTGGGCTGCTGCTAGGGTTAGGGTTTAGAAACCCTAAACAATGATGAAATCGCCTCCAAAAGCCAAATTGCCCTTCTCAAAGGTGGTGCTCCAAGTTAGGGCAATGCCCTAATGCAAAATGAATAAAAAATACCACTTGCTGCTCTAATCTGATCCAAAAATCTGAATATGCAGATCAGCTCCAAACCTCCAAAGATCTCTAATTGAAGTCCAAGTAGGATTCCTTCACGAATCCTCCACAAGGTGAGCTAGGTTTTCGTCCAACTCTCCTAATATGCAATAGGGTTTTCATCCTAATGCATAATCCAAATCTGCTCCTAAGGAGAGGAATTCTGCTGAAAATAATTGCTTGAATGATGGAATTGAACTTCAAGACTCCATTATATATATATATATATATATGCAATAATTTTCTCAATCATACCTAGGCCGACCAGCTTGAGATATTTATTTTTATCTTTTAAAGTCACATTAAGGCCTCAAAAGAGGGACGACCCCTTTCCCTTAATTAATTTCTTTTTTATTCCCTTTTTTTTCTTCTCCAAACTAGGCTGACCCAAAAGAATTCTTCTTTTATTTTATTTATTATTTATTTATTTATTTAAAATATTATTATTATATTTAATTAAAATATAAAACCTAGTGTTCAAACACTTTTTCCCACCCTTGCAAAATTTGAATCTCAAATCAAATTGGGGACATGACAGTCCTCCCATCAAGAGATTGCTTGTCCTCAAGCAATAACAAATCTGCATCCTCCAAGTCTCCAAAGGCTCCATCCTCCAAGAATGTGAAATCCATCAAGGACCAAACACTAGACCAATTCGAAGCCTTGAAGAAAGCCATGCTTGTTAGCAAGTGATGAAAGATGTGAACTCTTAAACACAAACACAAGTCTCCAAGCTTCTGCTGCTCCACTCTAATACAATTACCCTAAGTAGCCGGTTCGGGTTCGGGTTCGGGGGTTCGGTTCGCCGGTTCGGCAAAATTTTTTGGGGGGTGGGTTCGGTTCGTTAGTACAAATTACAAAAACATGTAAATACTATATATATATATATGCAGCCTAGAAGCATGAATTAGGATTAGAATATCACATAACATCATATAAACAACAAAACCACCATAAACTTGAATGTCATTTAAAACATGCATGATAAATATTCATTGTTCAAACTTCAAGTTCAATATTACAACACTTTTAAAGTTTTAATCATCAAATGGATTCTCTAAATCATTTAGTCATCCATATCAATGCCAACATTGACATTAGATGAAGTAGGAAGACTAGATGAATTACAAGTAGTGCCAATGGCACCATCACTAGCACTAGTATTGTGCCCATGCTCCTGTTGGATATCCGACTCCTCATATGCAATATGGTGGGAACTGCAAGCATCCAAGTCAGTATCCTTTGGCACTATATCCCACAACTTCGTCTCCCCTTCCTTGTAGTCAGGTTGTTTGTGTGAAAGGAGACGCAAGTTGGAATGCACATATACTAAGTTCTCCGCTTTTTTGAGAGCAATTTATTGCGCTTTACTGAGTGGATGAAAGAATATGTGCTCCAATTCCTCTCAGATGCGGATGAACTAGCAACCTATGAAGACAAAGTAAACAATTAAAAAATTATAAATGAAATTATGAAACTTTTAAAACTAAAATATGAAAATTTATTAAACTTGTGATAAAATTTTGATTGCAAGGGGCTGCAAATTTTGGAAGTATTGTCCATGGAAATACCACCAACTATGAGCATCCTTTAAGAACCTATCACGGGAGGCATCAACATCTAGATGATTTGAGTGCACAAAATCAGTGAACTCATTCGTGACTACACTTTGCAAATCTTGATCAGGGAAGAGTCTCACAAATGCTGCCTTGTACCCTTCAGCCACTTCTAAATCTCTATATGGAGGAAGCCTTCCTGGCTGTGAAAGAAGCTGACTGCTGTAGTATTTTGGAGTCAATGCAAAGGCAAGAAGGTGTAATGGAGTTGTCATTTTGTTCCATCTTTCTTCAACAATTGTTTGCACTTGTTTGAAGAAAGTCTCTTCAGGGTCTTGCTCTCTTGCATTTATGGTGCACTTGATCTTCTCAAGCATTGAGTCTATACCATCATATATCTCTCCAATGCATGGCTTGTCCATGTCAGTATAGTGAATCATACTCAAAACGGGCTCGGTGAAGCTAAGGAGATACTCCACATGATCCCACCATGAGTCATCTAATATCATGCTCTTAATTCTTGTTGCTCTTTCAGTGTTGCTTTGCCTCCATATAGACCAATTGGTGCTAATCACCATGCTAGAAAGTGCCTGCCTAACTTTCACAAGTCGTCTCAAGACGATTGTATTAGAGGCAAAGCGGGTCTCTTGCAACCTATTGCAAATTAAAAAAAAAATTAAAATTTAAAAATAAACTTTAAAGAAGAATTTAAATTAGAATGCACAATCAAATTATGAAAATCAGAAAATGACAAATGTAAATATTACTTCACTTACCTTCAATAGCTCCAAATTTGAAAATGTTCTAAAGATCCCTTGAGACAAGTGGTGGTTGGTGACGAACATCTGAATGTCCTCAGCCTCAGTATACAATTGTTTGATCCATGCAATTTTATTCCCAATCTTTTGCAGCATAAGATTGAGTGAATGGACCGCACAAGGTGTCCAAAAGATATGTGAATATCTTTCCTCAACCAACAACCCTGCAGCTCTACAATTCTTCGCGTTGTCCGTTACAACTTGAACAACGTTGCGGGCTCCCACTTGCTCAATGGCTGCAATAAGAATATTAGCAATAAATTGTCCATCTTTTACTTGCCCCTCACAATCCACGGCTTTCAAAAACATTGCCCCTTTAGGGGACACCGCTATGACATTGATCAAAGGCCGATTTTTTGAGTCCTTCCAACCATCTGAAACAATGGACACACCTGTCTCAACCCATGAATCTCTTATAGGCTTCAATGCATCTTCAACCAACTCAACCTCCTTTTCCAATAAAGTGCTACGCACCTTCTCATAACCCGGGCCCTTGTACCCTTTTGGAGCTTCATTAACCGCTCTCAACATCTCTTTCCAATATGGAGAACGAACAACATTAAAAGATAATCCATTGGCATATATGCATCTTGCTACACATTGGTCGGCAAGGGCTCTACTCTCATTTTGAAATGCAACTTCCAAAGGTCCCTTGGCTCTCTTGTTTGCAAAAGGTTGTGCACTTTCAGCTTGAAGATTCGGAATGGCCATAAATGGGTGGTCTTCTACCACAATATTGGGATTGGGATTAGATGGGGGCTGCATTCCCTTTGATTTTTTTTTTAACAAAGGGTGATTTCCTTTTTGGGCTTCCCGTTGATCTGCTGCTTCTTGCTCCATAATGTATTTTGCAACTGTCTCAGGTGCAATAGGGGCATCTTTTTTTCCAGGGCAAGGCGAGATGCCTTTTCCACTTATGCCACACAAATGTGCTTTCACCCTATGGTATGAACTAGAATATGTAACTTCACACCCATTGCATTTCCAAACATAACCACCACCACCTGGAATCTTATCATTTCAACATACTAGATAGAATTTGCATTTGTTTTGAACTTTGGGGTTTGGTTTAGCTACGGAGCCGGAGGTAGAACCCATTGACATTGTGATTCCTATGGCAATTTGTTTTGCAAACAACACATTCAAAATTTGAATGAAAACAAAATATAATAATTTTTTAAAACCTAGCTCTTTTGAATCTTGCACAATGTATACATTCATAGAAGAACAGAAAAAAAAAGAAGAAAAACAAAGTTTATGTTTGTAAAACAAAAAAAAGAATGAAAAAACTCAAAAAAAATGAGAAAAACTTACCTCTTTGCAAAAATATTCTTCAACAATCTTTGTGGCAGCCAATGAACACTTGCAAATCTGTAGGAATGGCAATGCAATCGTTTGTAGAAGCTTCAACGATCAATATTCAACTCCTTTTGTCAATCCAACAAGTTAAAATAAGAACTCAGCCTCTTGGAATGAAAATGCTTGTTTGCAAATCAAATGAATAAAAATGAGGTAGTTTAGGTGTTTAAAGTGTTTTAGAGGTCACTTTTAGGGTTCCCTTGGGCGTGGGTCAAAGTCAAACTGAAGAAAATATTAAAAAAATGCAAAAAAAAACGCTTTTTGGGCGCCCAGCTCCGTCGGTTCTCCTTGGGTTCGCCCGGGTTCGACCTGGGTTCTACTTGGGTTCACCTGGGTTCTTCACCAGCGAACTAGGCTTGCAAAGCACGAACTCTGGTCGAACCCACAGAGGGACCAGACCAGGACCCAAACCCGCTACGAACCCGGACCAGGACCCAGCCCAGAACCAGGCGAACCGGCTACTTAGCAATTACCAATATCCTGTGAGTTGTGAAGCAACTCATCAAGATCCCAACCAAAAAGTGTGTTAATGATGCCACCACCTGAATCCCAAATCACCACGTCCTTGCATACATCAAACATGAGGAGATGGAAGCATCTCAAAGTGCTATCAACACAAAACCACCCTCCAACTCCTATAGATCTCCCATGGATGAGAGGAATACCCAACAAAGGTGCAAGGAAATGCCTAACAGCTCCTCCTAAGTTGCTGATATAGAACAAAACAACAACCTCATGACTGAAAATCAGACCTATGTGGGAGCAAATAGTTTCTCCAATGACGTAGGATGATAGTGTAATGAGCCTTTCTGATTTAGACTCAAAACTCTTCAATTTCTGCCTGAGGAATTTTGTCAAACAGTTGTCACGCAAAGTCTGAATTTGCTGATATGAATTTTCAGTTTGTTTGTTTGGTTTTTGATTTGATGCCAATGTTGTTGAGATGCTTGAAAATGATTGCAATGATGACTAATCAAGTAACTAGAATGAAATGCAACTCTTTTTTGTATTTTCAAATGCAAATACATGAACTTCTAATGTAAAATGCACACCTACAGCCAAGAGACATTTTCACAAACACTTGGCATGAAAACTAATTCAAAGTAATGTAATTACATATGAGAGACATTTCATCAAATAGATGGCAGTCAAACTCCTTATCTCTCCAATATAATATTACAATAAAATAGATGTGATTACAAGCTGTAGATGAAGTGCAATCAGACCTATTACAATATGGATATGTCTGAACTATCAATGCCAAACTACCATACTCATGACAGCCTTACATATGCAATTTGATTGTTCATAATATGACTGTAATTACATTGCCATGATGCTGATTATACCAGCAAATGATCCCTAATGTAAATGAGAAACTAAATGCAAAATAACTTCAGAATTGAAGAACCTGGTTTTGTAGCAGCACCCACAAATAAGCTCGTTTCTCTTTGATGAAGTTGAATTTGTCCTTCAAGAAGGTGTGCCAACCCTTTTTTATGCCCAGCAATGCCTCGCGAATTTTATTGGAATTTATTATGCTTCCAAAACTAAAATCACCCCTTTGCCAAGAGGCCGCCCCTGCTGCAAGTGAAAGATTGCGAATAGAAATAATTCTCAGCTACTAATGCCTCCAATCTGCTTTAGAAATGATTGCCAACTCCAAAGAAAGCAATTCCTCCAATACCCATAAAAATATGACCACCTAGGGAAGAGCAATGAGTGAAAATGTGATTTCTTCCATGGCTGACCTATAACAACTTTTCTAAAAATATTCACCAACTCCTCAAAAATGTTCTCCAATGAGTGCAAATGAGAAGACTGATGTATCTTCTCCCAAACTAGCTAGGCTTGATATTTCACAAGCGAAATTAGGATCCACTAGGCTTGATATCTCACAAGCGAAGTATGTCAAGCATTAAGCTCACCAAATGTAGAAATGAAGTAATCAACACAACCATGCCAAAATGCCCAGCCAAAGCTTCTTTTTATACTTTTTCAACCACATCTCCAAGAAGCTTCTAGAAATAAAGTATTATTTTATTCAAGTGACTTTATAATATAATATTTATTTTTAGCCACTTTATTAAATTAAATAAATATAAGGTCACCTTTTAATATTTAATTGTTTGATAACCTTATAAATAACTAATTTAATAATCCACTTAATTTAATTAAAATAATCAATTAGTCATCCTTATGAAAAATCATTAATTTGGACAACTTAATTAATTAATTTAATTAAATTAAACTTATTCCAAAATTGGGGACATGACAGATAGAGTATCATCCCTATGCCACTCTCCAAGGAGAAGATAATCCAACTCTCCTCCAAACTCCTAAACAACTGTTGTCCTCAAAGAACTTTGTAGGAAATCCATGCACCATAAAGTAGAACAGCCATCTCCTAGCAAAGTATGGAGAAGATCCTCATGAACTAGGGTAGGAACGCCAAGATCTTCATGCTTTCTTCCAATCCCTATGACATAGTCCAGCTGGAACACAAGCATTAGTAACTCAAATCCTAGTGTCTCCATGACAATACCTCCATACCTTGGATCATAGATCAGCTGGAACTTCATTCCTCCAAGTGTGTTCCAATCAAAAGCAAATGCATCCATGATGTGTGCCATAAGTCTTGAAAGTAAGGCAACCTCATGCTTCACCAAAGAGTCATCAATATGATGGGGTTGTATCTCATCACAAGTAAACTTAAGTTCTCCATGAATGACCAAAGGCTCAACCAAATCTGAATCACCAACGTCTCCACCTATACATGTATACATCACATCGTTGACTGGTCCAAAAGGTGTATGCTCAACTATCCCATCCACATCTATGATTTGAGCCTTCAATGGGCTCTTTAAAAGAGGTAACTCATGATCCTCATGATGTAAACTACATGTATAGACAAAATTTTCTGAATCATACCTCTTTACATGTTCACCCAAATCTGAATGTTCTCCTTCCTTGTTGGCCTTAAGAGGCTCATCCCTGACATGCTCAACCTTTACACATTCTTCCCTTGGAAATAGTGATCTAAGATATGATTCTCTTTGTTTCCTTGCATGATCTAGATGATTGCAACGTTCCTTGTAATGTCCTCTATCTTGATTTGCCCTAGAATTTTCCTACTGATCATATATTGCAACAAATTAGGGTCAAGGTTTCATCTTATTAAATAAATATCTCTTTAATGATGCAATCCTGGATTTGAAACTTGCAATCACCACATGAACAATATATGCAAATATGTATATATTTATGCTTACTTATTAGATTTAGGCAATTACAACACATCCATAGATTATCAATAATGCAAGCATATTAGGATTTTGGGAGAAGAGACATGATGGGTCTGCCCGAAGCCATATACCAAGCCTAAGAGGGTGTATACCACAGCCCTCCCCCTTGGCGACTTGTATCTGCTTTCCCCATCAATGTTTCAACTCCCTGAGGACATTTGCCATCTTGTTAAATTGGGCGGGGGTCGTAAGTGGGCTCTGTCGGCTCTCTGCGTAAGTGCCCTTACTTAGCCTATCTACCACTCCACCCCAGGTCCATCCTACAAGATGGGTTTCAGACAATCAAGCACATCACATATTCTATCACAAGAAATCATTCATTAAATATTCTTATTATCATATAGGCAATATGCATACATGTGTAAACATCAATTGGCAGAATATACACTTGAATGTATATATATGAATATCTGATAACAGCAATCTCCTCTGATGTACGGACTGATTCCTCTTTGTTCCCTAGTTTGTATGTTTTCCTTCTCTGATCGATCAATAATCAATCCGTTCCCAATATTCAGAGGATATTCCTTAAAGAGAAACAAATAGATTAGTTCAATCATATAATGACTAATAAGGATTAATAATTGCTGTAAGCATCATTATGGCATAATCATATACAATTTATATATTAATAGATATATACATATGTTTATAATTATATATTCCTGTAATAATATACTTATTTGCTTGTGACTGCTCCTATGCTTAGGTAATACTCCTATTTTTGTCTCTATTCACTATTTATGTATTTGTGTTTTAAATCTGATTACATTCCATTCCCTGTTCTCTTATTCTGATTTCTTACGATTATCTTTGCTGTTCCTTATTCAGATTTCTATTTGACTCTCCTCTCCATGATTATCTCTTGTTCCGCTCGTACTCTATTCAATTGCTTCCAATATCAGATTGTTGTTGTTTTACTGACTGCAGATCGTATCTATATAAGACTTGACCTTCTTCTCAGTTGATGATTATATCTGCTGCAATACTCAGAAATATATTTCTTATTTATCTTTCTTCTTTTCCTGATTCCTTCACGATCCCTTTGTCTTTGAAATGTCTTTCATCTTATACCCATGATGGGGCTAAAGGTCACACCTTATCATTGTATTGCTTCCACCAAAAGACATGTTCCTTCAGAACCCAGCGCTGGCCTATATTAATTAATGCCTTGACTAATCACTAACTTTCTTTAAGCCCATTTTGTGAATTATTCCACACTTATCAATCGCTGGGTAATACCTCCTTACTCCTTAAGGTATTTGCTGCCCTTTATGAATTGCCTCCAATATGAATCGTCATCTCTATGTGATCGCTGCCTTTGTCTTATTGCTTTGAACTGCCACTTTCATCTCATCACTGCTCCTAGTTAATGTATTAAATATAATATTATGAGTATTATAAATTGCATATATATATATATATAGTATGATTGTAATAATAATAATATTTTGATATTTATATTGTTATTTACTTTATTTATTTATTTGCATTTCGATGCTTGGGATTTTAGTGTTGCTATTTCGGGGGCATGACATTCATCGACCTCCTATAGGTGTTTTCTTGCTTGGGCAGCCAGCAACTTAGCTTCCTTTGCTCTTTGTAGCCAACCGTCACACAAGCCTTGAGTTCCTTTGACATCCTCCAAGGTATGATGAACAAATTCAGACTTCTTGTGGCTTGAAAATTCAATACCTTTCTTATGCTCCACACCCAAATCACGAGTGCCAATCTTGTAAGATTCTTCTGCCTCATTCTCTTCATGTGCAGTGGCTGTTATGAATGAAGGAACAGGACTGCTGTCACGAATCAAAAAATCAGACTTGTTGTCATACCTTATCATGCCATCCTCTAGTTCCTCAATCATGTCCTCTTCCTTGGTTTCATGTCCTCCTACAAGTGCAGATCCAAAAGGGCGCTCTAACTGAAAATTACTTGACTCCAATCTGAATCGGACCTCCACCCCTTTGGCTGGCATGTCATGATATTGTGAAGGTAGGGGACTACTATTACACATCAGAAATTCAGTCTTTACCTCTTCTTCTTCCATGAATGGGTGCCCATTCGTTAGTGCAGGTCCAAGGGATGTCTTCAATGGAAAATCAAGTGTGTCATGTGCCATAGCTTTTGTCCTATGTCTGGAAACTAAATCTTCATGTGTATAGATCTCCTTTATCTTCATGACTTCATCATGGGATCATCTATGTCTTTCCTCCATGTCTCCACCCTTTGTCATCTTCCAACAAAGCTTATCCTCATGATCTTCTGATTCTTGAAGAGCCCTTTGAGTGCTCCTCAAGGAATCCATTGCATTCTCAAGCTCAAGGGTGAGCTTGTCCCTCTCCTCTTCTTTTCTTCTCAAAGCATTTGAATATATCTCACCAAGTGTGAGGAGATGATCTCTGTCGGCAAGTAAGTGTAGGTAGTTTGACTTCACTACCACCAAAGCCTCCTTGAGTTTGTGCAAATCATCAAGAGATATACCTCCTCCAAAATCTGCATGATTCCCTAGAGCCTTCCAACACGAACCTACCATCATCTTATGAACATGATCAAAATGAGCTAGGGCTGCCACAATCTTACCTTCATTTACCTTCAATTGTCCTTCCAAGTGATGTGACTTATGAAACCCATGCAAAAAAATTGTTTGATCTTCATAAATGTGCACCTCCAAATCAGCTTCCCTCATGGCCTCTTCTTCATTACATCCATGTGTGGAAACTAGGTCATCATCATGCTTCATCACATCAAAATAATGAGTAGAGCCTTCTACATCATGATCTTCCTCATTGGCTGGTCTAGAAAGAGTATGCACAGCTATAACTTCCTTTACCACCAAGTGATCCTCCATATCTTGCAATGTTAAATCAATCTTATCCAATTCACTTTGTCCACTACATACTGAAATTTCTGAATTTCTCACATATGTATGGGCAACATCCAACTTAAGGATACCCAAACCACAATTTGATTCCTTGCCAAAATGATGTAAAGGTGATGAAGCAATGCTAGGCTCAAATAATGAAACATCACAAGAACCCATACCTTCATGTAGCTGACCTAACATGGCTGGTTTGACAATCTCCATGGCCATATCTCTTCAATCTTCATGCGCTCTTCATTTGTAGCTTCAATAGGCGAATCTCCTTTGTCCTTGTTCTCATAAGGCTGAAATGAACTCTTGAACATGTCTTCTTTAGGGATGCATACTAACTGATTTTTGTCCTTCCCATGATCACTTGTTGGCTGCAAGTCACAAGCAAGTGATTCCTCTTTCTTTTCTATCCTTTCTTCAATGGTAACTTGTAGTGATTCTGATTTTGATTCAGACTTCGCTCCAACAGAACTGATTTCTTTGGGTCTTGTTCCTTGACCTCCTCCTTAGCAATTTCTGAATCTTCCTCTTCTTTCCTTTTTCATCTTATGTAGCCATAAAGTCCTCTTTTATTTGGGTTTCTACATTCAAGGCATCCCAGATAACCATCAAAAGAAAGTAGAGATTTGATTTCTTTAGACATTCCTTGATATTGATCAAAGGTTTTGGTGGCTTCAAATGGGTACCTTTCTTGATCCTCCTGTAGTTTTAACAATAGCTTTTGGATAGGATCTATGTCTTATGCCATGGGTAAAAAATTTAGGTCACCAATCTATTTTCTTTCTCCAAGGTTCCCTTTCATTCGTGTGTCCGTTGTAGATCTACATTCTCAAAATCAAACCCGCAGGCTGGCAGGGTTGTTGTTTTGATACCACTGTAAAATCCCTAATAGGATCTGCCCTAAAATACTGATTTTTATTTTAAGAATTCTGCCCTAATTTTCTGCACTTTTGTTTTATGCTAAAACCCTAGAATTCTGATCTGATTTTCTGCTTTCAAACAAGTAAAAACAGTGAACATATATGCATCTAATATGCTCAAATAATAAAGACAATAAACTCTCATAATAATATCTTCAAATATGAACTCATCCAACAATTTATGACATCCAAATGCAAACAAAAATAGGGACAAATCTGACTTCTGAATTAAACAGTCTGCTGCTACAAATCAGAACTTCTGAATAGGCTCAAACATGCCCAATTACATCCCAGAATCCTACCAATTACAAATCAGACCTCATAGTAGGTTCGTACATACCAAAATGATGTAGAATGATGCTTCACAAACCCTCTACAATGATGGTTCTTGTGCTGCTGCTAGGGTTAGGGTTTAGAAACCCTAAACAATGATGAAATCACCTCCAAAAGCCAAATCGCCCTTCTCAAAGGTGGTGCTCCAAGTTAGGGTGATGCCCTAATACAAAATGAATACAAAATACCACCCCAAGCCTGCTGCTCTAATCTGATCCAAAAATCTGAATATGCAAATCAGCTCCAAACCTCCAAAGATCTCTAATTGAAGTCCAAGTAGGATTCTATCATGAATCCTCCACAAGGTGAGCTAGATTTTCGTCCAACTCCCCTAATATGCAATAGGGTTTTTGTCCCAATGCATAATCCAAATCTGCTCCTAAGGAGAAGTCTGCTGGAAATAATTGCTTGAACTATGGAATTGAACTTCAAGACTCCTTCTCCCACACCTAGGCCGACCAGCTTGAGATATTTATTTTTATCTTTTAAAAACACATTAAGGCCTCAAAAGGGGGATGACCACTATCCCTTAATTAATTTCTTTTTTTATTCCCTTTTTTTCCCTCCTCCAAACTAGGCCGACCAAAAAGAATTCTTATTTTATTTTATTTATTATTTATTTATTTAAAATATTATTATTATATTTAATTAAAATATGAAAACTAGTGTTCAAAAACACTTTTTCCTGCCCTTGCAAAATTTGAATTTCAAATCAAATTGGGGACATGACACCCAACAAATTGAGCAGGCAAGCCTTTCTTTTTCTAATTGAAATAATGTTATGTCCCCTTTTTCAAACTAAGGAAATAATTTAATAATTTAATACTAGTTGCTCAAAAAGTAACTTTAATTTTATAAGAAGGCAACTTTTATTTTATAATTAAATTATAACCTAAAAGCGATTATAAAATATTTTTACAAAAGGGCCTAATTTGGTGTCTCTAGGCCAAGGGGCAAATTGAAATATTAACATAAAAAGAATAAGAAAATTCTTTTGGAGGGCTAAAAATATCAAACATAGGATTATAAAAGGAGCTAAGCTTGTGGAAAATAATCCATTGTTTGTACTTTGCTGGAAAAACTCCCTTTCTTGAAGATTGAGCATCTATGTTCACCTTTTGGTAAGAAGACAAAACCCTCTTGGTAATGAAATTAGAGGATGAAACCCCTCTTGGTTTTTGGATTGGATTTGGGGACGAAGGCCTTCATATCTGTTAAAGGAAATTCCATATAGAGATTGTAATTGTGTGGAAAAATCAGCTCAGGAGCATATTGAAGGTCTCAAAGATTGTGCCAAAGATCAAAAGATTTATGAATTTCGGTTGGTTTGTGATTTTCTAGTTTCCAATATTTTGGATTTGTTTGGGATTTTTCTGAAAACATTCTAGTTTGGCATTTTTCAGTGAGCTTGAAATTTGAATATTCATCAATTGTGGATTCCAGATAATTTTAATGCATAAAGTGGAGGTTAATATTGACATATATTTTGGCCGTACTATTTGCCATGCCTTGCTGGCCATATTAGATATTATTTTAGTCATTTCTTTTGTTAGAAGCAGCTGCATTATTATTTGTCGATTGTTAATTTGGAGCTGCCATAGAGAATGGTATGGTTTACGTCTAACTTAGTATTGTTAATTTTACCTTGGTCGTTGTACCTAATATATATTGGAGCACAACTTGTTTAAAGGCTAATATCATCTTCCTTGAAGTTGCTGCCTTGAAAGGAGCTGCCATAAATAACAGGGAAGTGATTAAATAAAAGGGATAGGCCCAATGGAAACTTGTGGGACCGGAAAATAGGAGTGTTTCCTACGAAAAGATTGCTGTGATTGAGGACTGCTGACTCCCGTCTGGGAAACATTCTCTTACAATAGTCAACCAACAGTTTGTTTATGATGAGTGGACTTTAGCATCATCATTTTCTAAGGTGATAGAAGCTTCAGGTTGATTGCAGTTTTGAAGGAGAAAATCGTGTGTATTTTGTGCATACAATATGCTGCAACCTTAAGGAAGTAAATAATATAATTTATTGCTACCAATTGTAGCTTATGGAGTGGAGCCCACGTTATGGAAGAAGCTACCAAAGCATAAGGAAAGCATAAATATCTATTGCTGCTGTTGAATGTTTTGGGCTGACATTTATTTGAATATTATGCTGACCATCCGATGGAACTTAACTTTGGAAGCAATACTATTGTATGTTTGACCAACCATAATTCTCCTAGAAAGAAACTGAAGCTGATTTGAAGGAAATAATTATTTATATCTACAGACAGTTTGTGCAAATTGGAAAATATCAAAATTGCATATTTCAAGGAGTCGTACCACTATTATTCATAGCTGCTTACTCCTGCTGAGTTCAGTTTGGGTGGACTGGTTTCATTCAAACCTGCAATTTGTTCATAGACCGCACCATTTTCAGATCTGATTTACATGCATTGGTTCAATAATTATTGGCAGTTTTGATAGTTTCAACTATAGATTGTTCTTAAGAGATTATGCATCATTCTGGGTAATTATTTTATGTGTTTTCAGTTTTCTTTCCAACTATTTGATGAAATGTCTACTTTCAAATTGTTGGACAACTGCTTGCCCAAATTCCTAGATTTGACTTAGAATGGCATATCATTGCTTATCATTCAAAATTGTAATCATCTGTGCAGTTCACTGCCAGATTAGATTAATTTGTAAGTCTGAATGCACTGCTGGCAATACATGTTTAATTGTTTAAATTTTCCATATTATATTCATTGTAGAATTGTGTGGCTTGTCGCTAGGAAGTTAGTGTCCCGATCACTATATGCTCTCACTTTGATCACATTGGGATCTGGATGATTAGCAAGTGTGTGGGTTCTAAATTTCATGCTAGCATTTGCAAAAATTAAAGAGAATTGATTTTGGGACATTACACATAGACAAACAAAACTATCTTCACTAAACAAGGACAAAAGGTCCAACCATGTCCTTGAAGAACCCCCAAAGGACCAGGCTTTTGTTTGGTTGTCAAGCTTGCATGGGAATTGGAGAGTGAGTGAGTTGAATTAATTGAGAAAATTACAAAGTTTGAAAGGAAAGACAAGTATGCACTCACTCAACCAAAATGAAGTATATAATAAATATCAAAATGGAACCTCAAATAAAGGTACTTAATACATGTTTTCTAAAAATCATTATTCTTTCCCGATTGACCTTTCTTGGTATTGAAATTCAATGATACTCCTTTGAAAATAAACAAGAAATGTATCATCTCATTCAAAGAACACCAGAGAAGTAATGACTCTATCACTTAATAAAAGCAGTTCTCTGTCACTTGTATTACAAAGCTCTTAAATACGATAGTTACACAGCTATCATGTATGTAGGTGTACTCAATCAGTAGAAAAATTATTTTAAAGCAATACAACAAAAAGTGCATTAAGAACATTGCATATAGCCAACTCATAACTTTATGGAAAGGCTAAAGGCATTTAATGTCTCTACAACCAATGGATGATGAAATCATCTTGCTATAATAAAAAAGATTCTGGAAAATGATAATTCAGGTAAAAACAGCAATTCAGATTGCTGACAAGGAGCTACCAAAGGAGAGGCATTAATGTATAAGCAAGGCCAATTGCCATGATGATTATCAAAGGGATTTTTAATTAATTTAGTTATCTGTTGCATCTCTCCAAAAATAGAAGTTCTTTCAGCAAGAAACTGTCCCTTAGACTCCAGCACAACTTTTAAGGACAAAATTGCCCTCTTTGACAGCATTTAGGGTCAGAAATATCTTCCAGCCCCACTCTTTAACTTCATGAACTCCTGTGCTTATACAACTTTTCATTATAAAAAATAAAATGAGTTATCAGGAGTAATTATAGCTTCTCTACTTTCTTAATTAGAATTAAGGCCATGACATGAGACCCAAGCTTGACTTGGACACAGCAAGCTGAAGAGTAGAACTCAAAGAATTCAAAATTAAGCTTTGCAAAGGCTTAAAATAAAAAACTATAAACTATTACTACAGCAACAGTATTTTCAATGGCTATAAATCTGACAGTTTCCTGCAAAAATCCAAGGTTGGGAGGATGACAATTGCCCTATTCAGTAAAAATGCCTGCTACAGGAAACAACCACTCATTCTACACTAATCTAAGATTAAAAAGATGGCTTTTCTCACTCTGCAGTCTTATATGTGTTACATAACACATCACATGCCCACTGCAAATCTCGTATTGAATACTCTGAGTCTTAAGACTCTTACCCAGCCAAGTCTGTAAAAGGAATCAACTCTGTTCTTATCTTTAAGACTCAACTAACTTGATTAAGACTTGGGAGTGTGGATAAACTCCATTAAGTATATATAGGACGAAGTAAAGAGGCCTTCAGAAAGGTCCACATTAGGTCAGAGCCCCTCTTAGTAGCTTCTCAGTTTGCATTTCGACTCATAGTTGCTCTTTTCTTATTTTTAATTGCAAAAAACTTGGTTCAAATGTGGAAGTCAAAATAAAACCACATACAAAGGTGACCATCTCATAGGTCCACACTAGGCTTAATACCCACCACCTATCTTCCCACCCCGTCCTGTTAGTTTCTCAGCCTCTTATTTATGATACATATTGGCTCCATTTACTTAGATTTGAGTTTCTTGTCCACAATAATTAATTATATCTCACAATCCTAATGCAGTCTTAGGCGATTTCTCCCTATCTCCTATGGAAAGGTTCTTCATTATGAGTAAAACTAGGCATGTAACACCATCATCTGCATGCTCATAAGAAAATCTGATCCGATTTGTCTCAAGAAAATCAGCACATTATCTGTCACTTCAATACGTCTAACCTTTCAGTAGTCAACATTAATATATCAGAACTTCAATCCCTAATAATAATGTAATTTGTTATTTTTGTGATTTGCAATACATATCAACACTTAAACAAAGTGGCCAACTATGTGATTTATCATTTACTCCAATTTAATGAAAACTACTTTATCTAGTATTTGATAGTTACTGGAAGTCTGAAACAGCTCAACTGTAAGAAAATACTAAATGCAAATTTCTTATTGTTATGTGTTTTAATAATCAAGTTACCTGGAGGTGTAGGGGTACAGGTAATGGTATGGGGATAGAGACACCAATCAAATTAGGGTATGCAAGCGAATGAATAAAGACATGGTTATATTATATACAGATGTAGTGACCAGAGACTGTGGATACAGGTGCAGAGACACGGTCCATGTTTCTATAATTGGGTTTCCAGGTAACTATATGTTCTCTCAATATCAGAAAGTATATTCCCTAACCCCTTGTAATAGGGATAATATGCAACTAAACACTATATAATATTCCCACAAGACACCATACAAAAATTATAGAAGACTCATAAGTTCCTGTAATATCGTTCTTCAATTGGTTGACATGTAGCTGAATTATAATTATTCGAGATCCATACATTTATCCATTACAGTAGCATCAAAATAATTATGATCTCTCGTGAAATATGGTAAAACTTGTGTTGAATCCACAAGGATAAAATTTTGACCATCAGCATTTTATAATGAATCACCATAACCAGAATTTTCAAATAATGAAAAATCTTAAGAATTAATTGTATGTGGATATCTAGAACCATCCTGTTTTTTTTTTTCCTTTGTAAGACTGAAAAAATGTAGCCTTAAATGCTTCAAGATGGAGCTATCTTATGGCCTTATGAATAAATACATCTGTGTGCAAACACAGAGACTGCTCTGGATTTATATGCTATAATGTTTGGCCAGCAAAGAAAGTTTATGCCCTTGAGGAGGGGTACTTTTGATATTTAATAATCCATGTGGATAGACTGGTGACAACCAATATAGATGATCAGGCAAGTGGCCCTTGGTGAAAAAGTTTACTTGCTCCATAAGGACTTATACAGAGGCAAACAAGTTTATACATAAATATAGGCAAGGAAAGTAGAAGTATAGGATTTAGTGTTTTGATATGAAGTTACAATAGACAAACCAGAAAATGACTGTCTTTGTTTGAAAGGTAAAATATATTTACCCTTTAAAATACATGAAACACAAAAATATAAATGCATATATATACATATATATTCACACATACATGTATCGACAGTGATAAAGTGAGGAAATGGTACTGTAAAGTTCATAATAGAGAAAGAAATTGAAATTTGGAAAAGAGAATAATATAAGAACTCTAGGATTTAAAACTGATTGTGCCTCAACATCAATAGCTCTAATGCTATATTACGAGCACAACTTTCTACTCGATATTTTATACCACTTTATAATCAATTAAATCCAAAAGGTTTAAGTCACCTGATCATAAATAGAATCAAGATATGTTTTGGCTAACTGAGAAACCGGACATGGAGTAAAATCCCAGAGTTGCAAAACTCGAGCTGGCAGCACTGCAGTTTCATTTGAATGGCAGGAAGTGCAAAATAATTGACCAGTATATTCACAAAGTCGAGGCTTCCCCAAGACAAAATTCTGCACAAATCCTTGGATCAAGCCATTTGGTAAATCTAAGTTCTTGTAACACCCTCCACATAAGTAGTGTTGAGCTTCTCGTAATTGTTTCAAAGGCTTGGAAGGATGAATTTGCACAATAAGCCTTATAGTCTTCCCATATGATGATTTTGGTTCTGTGTCTCTCTGTTTGTCTTCCCCCACAACCTTTCCAGAATATGACATAGGTGATAAGAAGTCAAACATTCGGAACTGAAAGCTAGATGCTTTCTCCCCAGAAATGTGTTGCATATTTACAGATTCCTTAGCTTCCAAAGAAGGATCATTGGAACCTTTTTCTGGTAGTAGAAAATGAAGCAGAGGTGCTGCTGTATCAAATGGAGATCCCCCTTTAATCAGGGACCATAAACATTCTTGAATAAGTGAACTTCTTTCTTCCACCAGATTTGGGGCAATTCCAAATATTTTACGAGACTCTATTTCAACATTTTCCCAGGGAGAGGGCAGTTGCCTATCATTTTGAGAAACAAACATCCCTTTTAGTTGATGATAAAGATGAATAAAATCACGATATCTTCTTTCGATCTCCCACTGATGTATTCCACTCCATACTCTTATTTGGTATACTGTATATTCCTTCACACCAACTAGTTTTTCTTCAAGAGAAGTTCCTCCCTTTTTTTGTTTTGCACCAACAACTTCAATCCCATCAATTTTTGGGGAGAGCCCTACCTGTTGAGATAAACTATGCTCTTGTGAAGTTAAAATATTTGAACCACTGCTCCTGTAAGACATTGGGGACTGTGAAGGTGAGCCTCTATTAGCATAAACAAACCCAGCTCCATCATTCTCAAAAGAATCAGCCAGCACCTCCTCCATATCATGAACTGTGTCAATATCAAACTCAATCATCTCCCTAGCTTCAGTATATTCTGAAAGCTGCAGAAAGTATGGAAAGTGTGGCTATTAGGTGTTAGTCTTCTAATAACCAATACATAATATTTGAATAATAATTGGATGAAAAATCCTTTACCATGAATCTGTATTAAAGGGCATAGAAGAAAATAAGGCAGGCCAAAGTTCAAAATTATTATAACAATAAAATATATTTTCTAAAGACAAGTTATTAATTGCATTTAAGGATCACTAATTTCCTTTTGGGTGCCAACCGCTAGTTAGCAAATACAAGAATAGTTTGAATAATTAAGAATTCCAATAAATTCATTCTTCAACATAAAATGAAACAGAAATGCTATATCAAAGAATCCTTTTCATCCAGATAATGAAATATTCCGAGCCAAATTTTTTCGTTTTTTCAATTAACAGATTACAACATTACAAGCAAGTGCACCCGTTAAGGTTAGATGGATAAACCAAAATGTGTAAGAAAGCAACTCTAACCAGAATGGCGCCGATGATGGCGAGCATTGGTCAGAGGATCTTCTACTCTAAATACAGAAAAGAACTCAACGTCAAGTATGTGCTACCCAATCCAATGCGGAGTGAGGGGCGACCATATGACGGAGTGATTACAGAATTTAATGCTTGAAATAAATGCTGAAACTGGAAAATGCTCGACACCCAGAATGTGCTTGCTGACCCAAGATGGGAAAGTAGCTACCATAGGGCGGAGATCTATCTATTACAAACTTCAAATGAAATTGAGCATTACAAATTCAAATTAACAAGCTTAAGAATAACTGCCAGTACTACTGGTCAGTTTACAATTTAATATCAGACGCCTGTCAAGAGGTTAGAACTGGAAATATTAATCAATTCAATACAATAAGATCTCTCTTGGCTTAATTCAAGAAGCCACATCAAATCATCACCAAGATAGGAATTAATATTTCTGTTTTTCTGTTTTCCTCAAATCTGCATTTTTGTAATTAAAACCAGCACCCTATGAAATGATTCAAATGCCCAACTCTCACTTATAACTCACTCAAAATGCTTAAAATCTGATGCATAAGACTATTATGATGATGGCGCTCAAGCTAGGAACTTAACACAGACTCAATATGCAACTAATAAATAAATGCACAAATCCCAATGCAAGAAAAGGTACGGCCCAGCTGAAGAATTCGACTTAGCTTTTAAATTCCAATACACAACAATAAAATATGAGATTTGACCCAAAGATTCGCCTATCCTAGACAATGAGGAATAAACAACACCCAGAACTCTTTTTTTGGTATTTTTCGAGATATGAGTAAAACATGCAATCTGCTGTATTAAATGATGCTAAAATGCTGAAACACTAAAATGCACAAAACAGATTTAACAATGCAAGAAGCTAACACAATGCTCAAACTAAATGCACTCACAGTACAATGATTCACCACTAGATGTTGTCTTGCAAACACGAAGTGATGCCCAAGCTAGGAGGCCTTCATTCCTCGAAGCGGTTCCAGAGCCAATCCGGCAGCATAACAGTATAGTCGTCCAAAGGTGAAGAAATGATGCTCAAGGCCTTCCTTTTATAATTTTCCAGTTGACTTCAATTAACCCTAAATTCACTTTCAAGCCAAAACCCTAATCTCCTCAAGATGGCGTACTTTCTCCTTCAAAGCTTAAGATTTGATATTTTAATTAAATATCATCCTTTTGATAAATACGCCCTTCAAACCTTGCTTTGACTTTGGCACTAATTAAAATAATCTTTTAATGAGGGCGCCACCCTCAAAGACCACTTTTTAAAAACAATATTAAGTCATTAAATCTAGGCCCATGGTCAACGTTAAAATATAATATTTAAAACGTGACTTTTTTAATTAATTGACTTAGCTTATCCCTCCGAATGTGCCCTGAAGCCAATACTGAGCAAAACATCTGACCAAACTGAAGCAGGAAGTCAACCGAGCTGAACTCAACTGGAAAGCTGCTAAAAATAGAATTTACTAAAAATAGTAAATTCCAGAAAGTGCTCACCGAGATGAACATACCACTGCGGCTCTCTGAAAACCCAGAAAGAATCCGCCATTGAATCCACCATCTCTGAGCAATGACCTCTCAAAAATAGGAAACCCTAATTTTATCTTCCGACTAGCCTTCGGGTTTCGAAAAAGGCCAACATCACATGAATGATCGGGTTTGAGAAGGGGACATTACAGTCCGCCCTCCCCAAGATTGCTTGTCCTCAAGCAATCCCAAACTAGGATGCTGCAATATCTCATCACTTTCCCAAGTTGCATCCTCCATAGGCAGGTTCTTCCACTTTACCAAACATTCTCTGATAGTTCTATTCCTCAAAGAACGTTCTCTGACATCAAGTATCTCCTCTGGAACTAGAACCAACTGTCCCTCTTCATCCAACGGTGGCAACTGTGAAGAAGCAACCACATTGTGTCCAAGTGCCTTCTTGAGGCGAGACACGTGGAAGACGTTATGCACTCTACTATCTGTAGGTAGCTCTAATTCATAAGCTACTGCCCCAACTTTTCTGATGACCCTAAATGGCCCATAGAAGCGGGGTTTGAGCTTCTCAGCTCCACTCTTCTTGAGAGTAGACTGTCTATAAGGTTGTAAACGAAGATAGACCATATCCCCAACCTCAAACGAACGCTCAACACGCCTCTGATCAGCATACAACTTCTGCTGATTTTGTGCAATCTGCAAATTATCCTTCAAGGATCTCATTATGTCTTGACTATGCTGCAACAAATCCTTGGCTAAAGGTGCTTTGCTGTCACCAAACACCAAATCTGCAAAACTGGGTGCTTCATATCCATAAAGTGCCAAGAAAGGAGACATCTTGATTGACATATGAAAAGTAGAGTTGTAGCAGTACTCGCCTATATGCAACCACTTAACCCATGCTCTCTGCTGTTCTGACACATAGTTTCTCAAGTAGCCTTCCAACCACTTGTTCACTACTTCTGTTTGCCCATCAGTTTGGGGGTGATAACTCGTGCTTGGAGTGAGCACAGTACCACTCATTCTGAAAACTTCCTGCCAAAAGGTACTTAGGAACTTGCTGTCCCTATCACTTACAATATTCTTTGGCAACCCATGCAGCCTAAACACTTCTCGAAGAACAAATCTGCAACTTGGGCTGCAGAAAAAGTGCTGTAATGGCAAAGAAATGAGCAAATTTGGTTAATCTGTCAACTACCACGTAAATGCAATCCTTCCCTTGGGCCTTGGGCAACCCAGTGATGAAATCCATTGAAATGCTTTCCCATTTTTGATTGGGAATTGGAAGTGGTTGCAGCAAACCGGCTGGTAATGTATGCTCATTTTTATTCGCTTGACAAACAGGACACTCCTGAATGTAGCGTTGAACCTCTCTCTTCAAACCTTTCCAAGAAAACCTTTCTCGGATCTGCCTATAGGTCTTGAAAAAACCTTGGTGACCAGCAACTGGAATGTCATGAAAATTCAAAAGAATCTTCTTCTTGAGCTTAGAATCAGCCACCAGAAAGATTCTTCCCTTATAATGGATCAATCCCTCAACCACCTGGTACCTTTCATCATGGAAAGTACCTTCCAGAATGCTGGTTGCAAACTGATTTTTTGCATAATCAGCAAGCAACATGTCTCTCCAATCTGCAGTAAGCTCACACAATGAGCTAAGATGAGGCCTTCTGGAGAGAGCATCGGCCACGACATTATTTTTCCCTTTGACATATTCAATGTCAAAGTCGTAAGCTTGAAGCTTACTCACCCATTTCTGTTGCCTCTCATTTAGATCTTTCTGGTGCATGAAATGCTTGAGGCTATTGTGGTCTGTCTTAACCACGAACTTGTTCCCCACCAAGTACTGCCTGAACTTGGCTAATGCATGCATAATGGCAAGCATTTCTTTGTCATAGATTGAATATGTCCTTTCAACACCCCGTAATTTTCTGCTCTCAAACACGATAGGGTGTTTGTCTTGCATCAAGACAGCCCCAACTCCTTCACCTGATGCATCACACTGCAGCTCGAATGGCTTGGAGAAATCCGGAATAGCCAAAACCGGACATGAACTCATGATCCTTTTGAATTTGTCAAAAACAATTTGAGCCTTTTCTGACCAAACAAAGGCTCCCTTTTTGGTGAGATCAGTAAGGGGAGCAGCATTCTGTGAATACCCCTTAACGAACCTCCGATAGAAACCACAAAGACCCAGAAAACCTTTCAACTGAGTCAAATTTTCAGGTGGTGGCCAATCAACCACTGCTTTGATCTTTTCCGGATCCACCTTCACTCCCTCAGCACTGATGATGTGGCCAAGGTACAATAACTCCTCCATTCCAAATTCACATTTGGAAGCTTTTGCGAACAGACTCTCAGACTCCAGAATACTAAGCACTTCCTCCAAGTGCTTGAGATGATCTCCCCAAGTCTTGCTGTAAATCAGAATATCATCAAAAAAGATCAACACAAACCGCCTTAACTGATTCTGAAACACACGGTTCATGCAAGACTGAAAGGTGGCCGGTGCGTTAGTCAACCCAAAAGGCATGACTAAGAATTCGAAATGGCCATAGTGACATCTGAACGCTGTCTTCTCCACGTCAGATCCCCTCATCCGAATCTGATGGTAACCCGATCTCAAGTCGATCTTCGAGAAGAACTTGGCCCCATGTAGCTCATCAATGAGCTCATCTATCCTGGGAATGGGGTATCTATTTTTGATGGTGCTTTGGTTCAAAGCACGATAGTCCACGCACATGCGCATGGTACCATCCTTCTTCTTCACAAGAACCACTGCAGATGCAAAAGGGCTCTTGCTTGGGCGTATGAAACCCATCTCCAAAAGTTCCCGAATATTCTTCTCGATCTCATCCTTTTGCCTTTTCGGATACCGATATGGAGTTGTGATCACCGGTTTAGCTCCTTCCTTGAGCTCTATGATGTGTTCTGAACCCCGTTCAGGTGGTGGTCCAGGAGGCAAATCTGAAAAGACTTTGCTCTTCTTCGTGAGTAGTGACTGGATATCAGGAGGTTGGTCACGTTTAGTCTCAACAGGACTAGCAGGAAGTATCATGCATTCGGCAACCCACTCAGCTTGATCATGACGGATCAGCTTTGCCATTCTTTTGAATGACACTACTCGAGGACCCCCATTGGACATGCCTCTCAGAACTATATTCTTCCCATCCGATTGGAACTTCAACTCCATAGTCTGCAGATTCAAAGAGATCTCTCCAAGAGATCGCAGCCATTGGATGCCTAGAACGGCATCAGTATCCCCAATGTGAACTACATAGAAGTCATCCTTGACTTCGTAGTTGCCCAACTGCATGGTCATGTTAGATATTTTCTTGGTGCAAGAAATATGGAAACCATCGGCAACCATGACCTTGAATCCTTCGAACTCCTCTGTTTGCAGCCCCTTCTTGGCTACCACAACTTCATCAATGAAGTTATGAGTTGCTCCAGTATCGATCAAAGCAACGATTCGCTGCCCTTTGATCATCCCACGAACCTTGAATGATTCGTTTCTTTGAAAACTAGAAAGTTGAGCTAAAACTCCACCACTTTCCTTCTCATCTCCGGACTCTTCTGGAGCTCTATCTTCTTCATTTTCTTCAAAATCAGATTGCTGGTCGGAAAAATCAGAACTACTTTCCCCAGCAGAATAGTACTCAATCTGATTGAACTTAACCCCTTTAGGACAAACATGGTCTTGAGACCATTTTTCCTGACACCGGAAACACAACCCTTTTCTTCTGAGTTCATTCAGGGTTTCTTGATCCAACCTGGTGACATGGGGATTGCGATTCTTGAACTCCTTGTGTTGAGGTCTCAAAGGCGGTCTATGCTGAGGTCTCTTCCCTTTATCCCTTTTCTGAAAGGGGGAGTTTGACTGAAATTTCTCCTTAGGAGCAGCCCACTCCATGTTTCTCGCCTTTTTCATGGCCTCTTGCAAGGTTGGTGGATCAAAGGCTTTAATCCAACCCTTGAGTGGTTCTGTCAAACCCTCACTGAAAGAATAACCAACCTTCGCTCCGTGATTCCAGTCACCATGACTGAAAGTCTCTGAAACTCCGCAATGTAGGCATCCACTGTGCCATACTGTCTCAATTGAGCAAGCTCTTTGAAATGGATCTCAAGATCTTTTTTCTCAAACCTTTCGATGAGCCTAGTGGTGAACTCATCATAAGTTGTGATAGACCGATGACCCAGAGTAACGAGGCCATGGTACCACCACTCGTGCGCCACCCCATCAAGGTGTAGCGTAGCGAACTTGATCGCTTCTTCTTCCGCCATTGGTCTGAGAGCTAGATAGTTATCCAGCTTTTGAATCCAAGCTCGGGCTGAACTTGTATCACTCCCGTCAAAATGAGGAAGTGTCACTTTGTTTACAGCTTGGTACAAGTCTCCTTGATTTGATGGTCGTCTTTGATCAAAGTTTCTCCCTTGCCCTCTGTTTTTTCTCTTATGATCCATGAAATCATTGAAGGACATGTCCATCCTAATGTCGGCAGGTAAAGAGTCATACTCTGTACGGCCAAGCCTCAACTGCTCCACGAATGAAGCATTCTCTTCAGGATCTGGCTGAGTGACTACAGGAGCCACAAAGGTGGGTTTGAATGGCCTGGTGGAAATGTAAGTGTTGTTTGACACCGTCCGAGCTGCATGCTCATCATGCTGGTTTGAAGCACTATGCTCCCCTCTATGCCCTGAGTTATTCTGTGGAGTGGGGTTCTGACCCACTTTCCCCATCATGAGAGATACCATGTCCATCAAGGCATCCATCTTTCTTTCAAATCTCTTTCCGGGACTCAAGGATCTTTCTCTTCCTTTCCCACTGTCATCTCTGTTGTTGGTAATCCTCTCGTTACCCCCAACTGATCTCTCACCTTCTGCCATGTCTGTTTCCTGAGAAGACTCCCAACGAGCCCTCAAGATTTCTGAAGCTGTCTGCCCCTCTGGAGGCTGATAAAGCTGGAACTGTTTTCCAACCTTCTTGTCTTCCCTGGCAATGTACCTCTTTTCTCTCACTCATAGACAGAATGAACACAGGATGGCAAGATCTTGGCTCTGATACCACTGAAATATTCCGAGCCAAATTTTTTCGTTTTTCAATTAACAGATTACAACATTACAAAAGCAAATTTTTAGTTAAGGTTAGATGGACAAACCAAAGCGTGTAAAGCAACTCTAACGAATGGCGCGATGATGGCGAGCATTGAGTGAGAGGATCTTCTACTCAAGCTCTGAGAAAAGAACTCAGCGTCAAGTATGTGCTACCCAAATCCAATCTTGAATTGAAGGCGTCATATATTGTGAAGTGATCCTGGTAATGCTTGAAATAAATCTTTGGCCCGGTGAAAATGCTTCGACGCAGATAACGCTGACCCAAGATGGGAAAGTATTAATACCATAGGGCGGGAGATCTATCTATTACAAACTTCAAATGAAATTGAGCATTACAAATTCAAATTAACAAGCTTAAGAATAACTGCCAGTACTACTGGTCAGTTTACAATTTAATATCAGACGCCTGTCAAGAGGTTAGAGCTGGAAATATTAATCAATTCAATACAATAAGATCTCTCTTGGCTTAATTCAAGAAGCCACATCAAATCATCACCAAGATAGGAATTAATATTTCTGTTTTTCTGTTTTCCTCAAATCTGCATTTTTGTAATTAAAACCAGCACCCTATGAAATGATTCAAATGCCCAACTCTCACTTATAACTCACTCAAAATGCTTAAAATCTGATGCATAAGACTATTATGATGATGGCGCTCAAGCTAGGAACTTAACACAGACTCAATATGCAACTAATAAATAAATGCACAAATCCCAATGCAAGAAAAGGTACGGCCCAGCTGAAGAATTCGACTTAGCTTTTAAATTCCAATACACAACAATAAAATCTGAGATTTGACCCAAAGGTTCGCCTATCCTAGACAATGAGGAATAAACAACACCCAGAACTCTTTTTTTGGTATTTTTCGAGATATGAGTAAAACATGCAATCTGCTGTATTAAATGATGCTAAAATGCTGAAACACTAAAAATGCACAAAACATATTTAACAATGCAAGAAGCTAACACAATGCTCAAACTAAATGCACTCACAGTACAATGATTCACCACTAGATGTTGTCTTGCAAACACGAAGTGATGCCCAAGCTAGGAGGCCTTCATTCCTCGAAGCGGTTCCAGAGCCAATCCGGCAGCATAACAGTATAATCGTCCAAAGGTGAAGAAATGATGCTCAAGGCCTTCCTTTTATAATTTTCCAGTTGACTTCAATTAACCCTAAATTCACTTTCAAGCCCAAACCCTAATCTCCTCAAGATGGCGTACTTTCTCCTTCAAAGCTTAAGATTTGATATTTTAATTGAATATCATCTTTTGATAAATACGCCCTTCAAACCTTGCTTTGACTTTGGCACTAATTAAAATAATCTTTTAATGAGGGCGCCACCCTCAAAGACCACTTTTTAAAAACAATATTAAGTCATTAAATCTAGGCCCATGGTCAACGTTAAAATATAATATTTAAAACGTGACTTTTTAATTAATTGACTTAGCTTATCCCTCCGAATGTGCCCTGAAGCCAATACTGAGCAAAACATCTGACCAAACTGAAGCAGGAAGTCAACCGAGCTGAACTCAACTGGAAAGCTGCTAAAAATAGAATTTACTAAAAATAGTAAATTCCAGAAGGTGCTCCGAATGCCGAGATGAACATACCACTGCGAAGCTCTCTGAAAACCCAGAAAGAATCCGCCATTGAATCCACCATCTCTGAGCAATGACCTCCTCAAAAATAGGAAACCCTAATTTTATCTTCCGACTAGCCTTCGGGTTTCCAGAAAAAGGCCAACGGTCACATGAATGATCAGGTTTGAGAAGGGGACATTACAGATAAGGACGTAAAAGTCCATGTCCAAAAGAGCATATATTTTGGAAAAGTAAGATTCAAATCATGTTGGAAGGGTCTGAAATGCACACTAAAATGAGATGAAATTGCCATGAAGCAATTTATACAGCTTGTGAAAATGAAATTATTTTTCTTGGACTGCAAACTTACACTCCATCATGCAATCAACTACGTAATTCATTATAGAGATACATAAGATTGCCACCTATAAAATACATTCTTGGGTATCAACTTTAGGATAGATACAAGCAACATATGGCAGGGTTCACATTTTGGAGTTGTCGTTTGCTTACCCATGATCATCTCAATCTTGCTGTGGTATCCCTCTGTGCTCCTAAAATCTAGCCATTTTGGAGTTGTCATTTGCTTACCCATGATCATCTCAATCTTGCTGTGGTATCCCTTCATGCTCCTAAAATCTAGCCATTACTTTGGGTATGAATTGAAAAGGTTCTGAAAATAAATGTTTTAATAGTTCGATGCTTCTTGAAATCAATATTGATGACAAGCATTACAATAATCTCAAATTCAAAACAAAGATTCCATGTTTTTTGAGCAGTTGGTGATGTTATCTTCGATGGAATTTCTGAAAGCCATATAATTTTTCCTATGCACCAACCACCCAACAACTACTCTATTTAACTGCCTATGATAAATAACTCCCAGCTTAATTATTTGCTAACATTTAACTTTTATTTCTAAACTAACATTAATTTTTACTAAATTTTATTTATTTATTAGCTATTACTAGCCTATAATTACTATAAAAAGATGTGATATTCCAACATCATCTTCAAATTGAGAGTATTGGTATGACCCAACATCGTATCCCAAACATGGTATAAGCTGTTTGATTAGAGTATTTTAGGCTCCAAGACATCTTCATTCAATTCCTTCCTTGAAAGGGTCATCTTCTTGTTGTCCTTGAAATTAACTGACAGAACAACACTTTGAAAAGAGATAATTGGAATGACAGCAGCACAAAATGTAAGTATGTTGAAATCTTCTTCACCATTACTGCAATTTTGACAAGTAATCTTCCTTGGTGCCAAAATCAGACATTTACCTGCAAAATCAAGGAGAAATAGGAACCTTCTGCCATACACAGCAGAAGTAAGAATTATTTTGTGATTTTGAATGAGTGGAAACAAGTTTAAATAGGCCATCAAAGTTTTAATCTCTACTTTATTTCTCATTTAAGCCAACTGGATAAGATGGCACCATCTTCGTAAGTGTTTTTTTCTTTAAAATCCTCAGGCTATGCTTTGATATAACTTTCTTTTCTTACTCACAATGAGGTGGCAATGCCATGTGAAATGACTTTCTTAAGGTTTTTAAGCTATCTTTGACTACACATCTCACTAATGCTCATGCCAAGGTTTAAGACATGGTTTTGTTGTGGCTTTGCCACTTGAAAAGTATGATTTTCTTCATCTCCTTTCACATTACATACTAGCCGCATTTTACTTGCTCATTCATCACTTCACTATCATGATTTTCTCATGGCGAAGCCACTTGAAAGTTGTGACTTTTACATGTCTTATTCTTTTTTGAAGCTAAAGTAAATCACATAGACACTTGCCTCTTAGGTGCGATTTTCTTCTAGCCTTGCCACTTTAAAATGGCTCTATACTTTATTAGTTGTTATCCTTATTCATTAACACAATTCTCAAGTTGAAGCTACTTGAAAAGTGTGATTTCATATCATGTTTGTTTTCACTTGAAGCTGGAACTATTTCGTTAGACTTTTGTCACTTTGGGTGCAGTTTTAGACTAGCCCAACCACTAAAAAGGTGTGAAATTCACTAATATTTAGATGCATTTCCTCCTTGTTGTGGTTTCAGATTAACTTTGCCCCCTTAGGCAGCTTTTTCCCTATGGCATTGCCACCCAAATAGTGCACCGATCCTCACTTAGAATTTCTTTCTCACTTTATGGAGTTCCATAAGCTCTATGCCATTTTGAAAATGAGGCAAAATCTCACCTTGGTATTGAAAAATATGTTCCTCTAAGGCTTATCCCAAATTTGCCTTATGTTGATGTGTCTTTTGAATGGAGCACCAAAGGAGTCATTAGCCATTTACCAACCTTGTTCTCAGATTCAAACCTTCATCACTATAAAATCTTCAGTTTCATGCTGGGGCTATCAACCTTCAAAAACATGTCTTATTTGCTTGTCATTCCACTCTCATGAGCAATCTGCAAACATTGTTAGTAGAAAATCTAGGCTAGCACCTAACAACTTAGCAATTTGGCAAAAAGGATAAATTGGTGACATTGATAATGACAAAAATAACATGATTTAATGGCTACAAACTAGGTTGACAGTATAGTTTTGTACGTGTACCACAAAATCATTCTCCCTCCTCCTTTGGCCATTCTCCTTGAACTTGAGGAGCTTGTAGAAGAGGCTAGGGCTCCCATTACATTGCTACCACTGAGGCCTGATCCTCTGCCCTGACACACAAACAAATGCTTCCCAAGAGTGTCTCCAATCATCACATTCTTCCTACCAAGCGAACAAGTGCAGTCAAAGAACCAAGAGCACCATTGACTTATCCATAGGTCATTATTATTGATTTTTGTTACTTCAAGTCACTTGTTAATCAAGACCTCTATGGTTGACCTTCATTGATTGCATGACATGGTGAAGTCATTAAACACACCTAGTGAACTTTGATTCCTTGTGAACCAGTTAAAAACTTCTTACATTTTCCATGCTAGCCTAACTTGGCTTGACAAGATTCAAACCTAAACTTTCTTCTTGAGGTCCCTTATTGTGTGGTCCTAGAGCCCTAGGTTTAGCTGCTCCTTTGAATCTCTCTTTAGGACTCTACTATGGCTTGCTATGGCATGACCCCAAGAAGTCACATATGTGGGGATTCCCTCAAAATATTTCCTCCATACAGGCACAACAACAAAAAATTCGATTTATAGAAAACCAAATGCAGGCTAAAACTCCAAGAAGAATGGGGTGTAAGCCTCACCAAGCCTCCATCTTCACAAATTACTTACAAGTGACTTGCCCCAAGGGCTTTGGGAACACTTTGCAGCAACAACAATACTCTTAACACCTGCAAAACAGCTCTGCAATTTGCTCAATCAAACACTCCTACTTGCATCGAATTCCGTAGGCACTAGCCATGCAAACTACACAAGTACATTTGTCTTACAATCTGCCAAGGCATTTATTTATGCAAGAACGCTTTGCATAAAACCCCAACAAGCTTCATAACCCGAAATGCTTGGATTCCTACTGCTTCAACTCCCCTTAGTCCCAAGGATTTTTCTACTCTATCTAATATGAGATGGTTTCAGCTGCAGACAAAATCATCCTGCAAGTTTCTATTGTACCATAAATATTTCTTTGGCTCCAGTTGAATTGGCAAGACTAGTTCAATTGGGTACAAAAACGTCAATGATGACCAAATCCCATAACGACATCAGCCTCCTTAGTGTTTGAATCATCAATATGACCTTTGTTTCCATTATGATCCATCAATTTTCCCTACAACTTTGTTTTAGATATTTTCCTTGAAAGATTGGGTCTTAGAACTGTCTTACTTGCAAGTCTTGAAGAGAACTGATTAGTTACTGTGTTAGCTGACTTAGCTAACTAACCTGTTCAATTTGAGACCAATCTAACAAAATTGTCAACCTTAGAAGTATTCCCACTTACATTTTATGGGTAGATTTGTCTATAAATAAGCTTCCTCCTTATTTATTTTAACAACAATTAAAGCTTATGAGCTACTTGATGATTAAGTTTGATTGACTAGTTCAATTGTGTGAGTCATGAGTCAAAGTAAATGAAGTGAGATCATTGATTGAAGTCTTTAGTTGCTTGTGTCAAGTATCCAGTTGACTATATGAGGTGTAATGATAACTCCAAAGTGTGAAGTGATTACCATGGTGACAGTTCTACTTCTATATTAACACGTAAGAGCTAATGTAAAATACAAATTCAACTGTTGGATGAAGAATAAAGTGCACATTGCTAGAAATTATTACAGGAATCATTTGTTTCGCAGTTAATGGGTATTCTGAAGGACTAAAGTTGATAAATGTGAGATTAGAGATTAAGGTCTATAATTGAATAAACAATAACTTCATAAGCAAAGAAACAACACAAATATGTAGTGGTGTTAAGAAACACCAACAAAAGACAATAAATGGTATCAAAAATAGACTAGAATGTGAATAATACTGTGTGAATAGTTGAGAGGAATAGCCTCCTATTTCTACACTTGTTCTTGAGATATTCAAAAGTCGGTTGGCCAATAAAGACCCAAATCCCAATACATATTACCCAAAGGTATACAAGGTTGATAAGTTGGTTGGCCCAACAAGAAGGGTTTTTACTCTAACAAAAATTTCTCTCTTAATCTACTATTCTCCTAAATGTCTATGAATTGATCCTGCTAGGGAATGTGACCAGTGAGAAGAAATCTTTACTTTTATGCCTTAGAAATTCAAGATCCAAACTCTCATGGAGGAGTTAGATCTCTGGGTTATTGTGGGGGGATTTCCCCTACAGAATTACCACAACTCGCTGCCTATGAGGGAAAGAAGTATTGTTTCAGACTCTATGAAAAACTATTTGGTCCATCCCATCACAGGGAAGTCTGCTAAAAGTATGTAAAGTCTAGTGTAAAAATGAATTTGAAAACTACATTGCACCATGTTCAAAAGGGTGAATCTAACATTGTAACTAGTTATCTCAAGAAGATTAACGAGTTAAAGACCAATAATTTAATATTGATTCTGATGTACAAGATGAGGAGTTGGTACCCATTGCATCAAATGGCTTGTCTCCAGCATGGAAGCCTTTATGACTGGTATCTGTGCTTATGAGAAGTTATCCTCTTACAATTAGCTGTGGCACACCCTTCTCCAAGAAGAAACATGAAGAGAATAAGATTCAGCAAAGAAGAGGATGCCCGGGACTTTCCTCTCATCAAGACAATTAAGGTAGAAAGACCAAGCCAAAATAGGGTAAGAGAGAGGAAGCTTCTTCCTTTTATATTGATGGCAAAAAAAAAAGAAAGGTCATGCAATTTGTTAGAAATGCAACAATAAGGAACATTATGACTATGAATTAACATAAGAGAAAGGTTGGATGAAGGTTAAAGGATTATTCTGAATAAACAATTTATTGAGAATGTTGACATTTTGATTGGGATAGATAAACTTGCATCAACTTGAAATCACTTTTCCTATGATTTTGACCCTTTCATCTTACAGTACTTCTAGAGAAAATTAGTATGCGGTAGTGGAACATCTAGAAACACATCTCATGACAAGAAGCTATTCAGCTCACTACACCACTTATCATATGATTTGAGTTGTGCCATTCTTATTTGGATGCATTCAAGTGATGTTTTCCACTTTAAATATGTTTTGCATGCCACCAAATTTTCCAAGAACTTGTTTGTTGTTTCAAGTATTGCTGGTGACTTGTGTAAAGTTGAATTTGATCATAATCAATGTGTCATTGAAGATTGTAACCATGAATCCTTTTTAGGTTTTGGCTAAAGGGCAGTCTAGTGGTGGCTTGTTTAGGCTTCTTGTAGCCTCTACATCTCATAGAGCTTTGATGCATTATAATACTAAGTTGTGTGAATTATAGTACAAACAATTTGTCCATTTGCAATACAGTGTGCTGCCTCTTGAAGAATATGGAGCATGAGCTGCCAAAGTTTAAAGGTGAGCATACTAGAGTGTACAAGGGAAGAGCCTCCTTTCCTACTAGTGAGCTGATATTAAGAGAGGTCCTTGTATTGATCCATTCGAATATATGCAGACCTATATTTTAACCCTCCTTAACAACTAGTCTTTACTATGTCTCTTTCATTGATTAAACTTCACAAAATCCTTGATTTACTTTACAAAAATGAAAGATTAAATTGAAGGGAGTTTGAAATCAAGGCCTTGGTGGAGAACAACATTGGTAAGATGATTAAGAAACTTAAATCAAACAATGGAGGAGAGTACACCTACAATGATTTTGATACTTATTGCAAAGAGACTAGGATAAAG
>VDFB02280654.1:0-36803 GCA_007258455.2 Sequoia sempervirens
AAAGGGTTTTATAGGCCATCTAAAAGAAACTATGCATCAACCTACTGATGCTAAAGAATTGGAAAAATGGGAGATTGATCATGAGAAAACACTTAGATGCATATGTTTATTAGTCTCATTTGATTTACAATTTCATGTTGAATCATATAAAAAACCTAAAAATGCTTGGGAGACTTTTGAGAAATTGTATGGTAAAATTGATAGGATTAGGGGATATCAAATTGATAATGATTTGATGAATCTTGATCCTAAAATTTTTTAACACATCCAAGACTATATCTCCAAGATCAAACAACTAAGAACATAACTAAAAGATTGCAACATTGATAAAGATGATTTATAATTGTTTCTGAATGTGTTATCCAAGCTTGATCCTGAGTATATTCAGTGTTTTTTTTGCTTTCATATCCCAATGGTTTTCTATGGGAGCATCATATGTTGATCCTATGTTTGAAAATTTTTGGAATCTCCTAATCCAAGAGGAAGTGAAGTTAATGCAATTGGGTCTAATCAAGTCTTCCATGTCACAAGCATTTTCTGCTAGTGAGTCTAAGGTACAACAAGAATCAGGGAATCCTGAAAAAGAAGCAAAAGAAGAAAAAAAACAAACCATACAGTGAATCTGAATCCTCTCCCTTTAAAGGGGAATCATCTAAGAAGTAGAGGCCTACATGTGCATATTGCAAGAAAATTGGGCATGACAAACATCAATATTATTCTAAACAAACTGATGAGTTGAAGCATTTTCTTAAGAAAAATCAAATCAATTCTTCTTCTTCATCAAATGGTTCATCTGCTTCTTCTTCTTCATCAAAGTACGATAAAATTAAGGGGAAGCACTTGTTGGAGTTGTAGATTATGATTCAGAGAGGTGGATACTCGATTCAGGGGCCTCACATCACATGGCATCATCAGAGAGTATGTTCACTTCATTTGAGACTCGTTCATCACTACACATCCTAATGGCTAACAACACATATATGCGTGTTTGTGGGAATGGATCCATTGACATGGATGACAAAGCATTTAATGATATTCTTTATGTGCCTTCATTGTCAACCAATATCCTTTCTATCATATCACACATGGTGGAATAGGTAGGAGTGTTGAATTCATCAAATTTTGTCATAATCTGGGATTTGCTTAGTAGAGATATAGTTGCAGTTGGGGAGGTTGATCACCAATCTCAAGTCTACACCTTCTCACATTTTTCTCCTAATGATTTGGTAGATGTTCACATTAAGGCATCTTTTGTGGACACTTTTGAGGAGATTCAGTATGGTCATTTGAATCTTGGTATTCTTTCTAAGGATCGAGTGACATGTGTTGATGTTCCATCTCCTTCATCTACTATTGTACCTGAGGATGCTTGTGATTCCATAGTTTTGGCTCCTTGTGATTCAGTGCAGCAAGACATACACTATCTTCCAGAGATGGCTACCTGGGATGAGTACTTGACAAACATTGTTGGTTTATTTTGTGAGTCCCACATTTCAGATTTGGGAGATATTATTGATTGCATTTGTCTTCTCTTTGATAAAGATGATCCTTCTTCAGTTGTTGTGAGGGGACACTTTGGCCTTCCTATTCATTCTCTACATGATTATCCTTCGCAGTTTGACATGAGTTTGGATTCCTTTAGATAACATTTAGATGAGGCTTCTTTGTCTTTAGAGGAGGTATATGTCTTTGAATTGTGTTCTACAATCGTTTCTAGGAGATTATGGATTGTATTCTTTGATAATGTGGCCTAGAATGCATGTTAGGAGTGTGACACCTTTCGACATCAACACAAAGACACTTGAGTATTCTTCAGAGACATCTCATGTCATTATTCTTCCTCCATCTTCCCTTCAAGAATGGGAAGGTGTCCTGCATACTATCTTGATCTTATTTCTTCCCAAGGGGAGGAATGTTGTTTGACGATCATGGATCATCTTCAACATTCATTATCAAGTATCTACCATCTTTGCAGGAGACTCACATTGAGGGGGGGTTGCATGGTCTCTCTTCTTCTCTCTTATGGGGTGGTCTTTTCCTCGTATGGGGTTTTTTCCTTCTCAGTCATCATTGAGAGCATTTTGTATCTTCATCTCTCTTTTGGGGAGGAGTTTTGTCCCATTGGGTTTTCTCGTTTTCTCTATTTGTGAAAGATTGCATTTTTGCATTTATATAGGGGTACCTAACATGGACTCATGGTTGGGATGATGAGAACATAGTGATACTGAGAGGAGGGTGCTCATATCCTTGAGCTCTCTATCCTAATGATGGATCACAGAGTGTGATCTGAAATGTTGATACAAAAAAATGCACACAATCAAAACTAGAAACGTCACAATTAATCTTTTACTTTTCAAAACTTAACCAATCACAATAAAAACATTCAAGTAAGATCTAGTAATTAAGAACACAATAAGAACATTGATTTATGTGGAAACCCTTGCAAGAGAAAACCACAACAAAATATTGATTATATATTATAGATTAATCTTCTTCTTGTAGGTTCCAGCCTATTAGAGATTCCAACCTCCACTTGACAAAATTATAGGCTCCAACCTGTTGGAGGCTTCAACCCCCATTTAACTGAACTATGACCCTACAAGAGGCTTCAAACTCAATTTGATAGGCTTCAACCTATTGGAGGCTCCAACCCCCACACAAACTAAGTTTTAACCTAGCAAGAGGCTTTGACTTCTATTTGATAGGCTCCAACCTATTTAATTCTTCAATGTTGACCAAATCTAATACAAACACAAATCTAATCCAACTACAACTTCTCTTCCTTCTCAAATATGAACACACACCATGCAATATCCTTGATCACATTTCACATAATAAACTTTTCACACACATCTGATCACAAATTACAAGTCTGATCCAAACACAAATCTGATCCACACTCAAATGTTAACCTTCCCAAATTTGATCACTATCATACACAATATCTCTCACAAATCTGATCCAATCTATGCACCAATTCTTTTCACACAATTGATCATAATCATGGAAATATTTTCACATAAATTTATTTGCCTTACCATTTACTCAAATTCACTTCACAATTTTCTCTTACTCTTCACATATATTTGTTAGATATATTTGCATTTATCATTCATATATGGGTTGCACATACACTCAAAATAAATCTGAGTTACACTTCATATTTATGCTCTTTTCTTTCTCTTCAATATGCTCTTATATTCACATGATATTCATTAAAATTGTTACCTTAAATCCACATTTCATATCTGAGAAAGGGAATTGGAGATGTCCATAATAAAATAGTAGCTTCAACCTTTTCAATAAGATTTAGCAATGGAGGAAAAGATGGTGTGTTTTCTCTACTACTCCGGCATGGCTTCCCGCGGCCTTTAAGGGCTGGGTTGCATGTCACCTCTGATTTTTGCATGCGCCCATTCTCCTTTGGATCATGTTGTTGGTGCTTTCATTTTTTGGGGGTTGGGTTTTGTCTGTGTGTCCAGGGGGGTGGAGTGCTTCTTTGTTCAAACTTTCTCGCTGCATTTCATGTTCCCATTGTTTGTGACTGATTGGCTGCGCTAAGCATGGTGTTGGTGCCTTTGTCTTTGGTGATTGGAATCTAATTTTTTGCATTGGCCTTTATTCTCTTGCTATGATTTTTTTTCTTGTAGTAGTTATCCTTGTATTTGTCGTGTCTTCTCTTTTGCATCGACCTTTTTTCTTAGTGTCGTGGGCTGTGTGTTGAGTGGTCGTTCTCTTGGGGCCTGCTTGGGAGGGGTTTATCCCTTGTGTTGTTTGGCTCCCTCTTTGTTGGCTCAAGGTGAGATTTGTGGTTGTGCCGAGGGGTGGGGTTTCGGCTTTATCATGGATATCTCAAGCGGTGGACCATCTCATAATGGAGGGCTTCGCTTGTGCAAGATTAATGGTTGCTTGGAAAGATCTTCATATTGTCTAGTATTGGTCATTCAATTGGAGTCTGTGGTGGAGGATGCCGAATATTATAGCAACCATGTTTTAATTTGTAAATTTATGGGGTTGCACGTATCGCTTCCATTTTTGGATTCATGGGTACGAAAGACTTCGAACCCGGAGGGTGACTTTAAGATTTGTTGGCTGCCAATAATTTCTTCATGGTGGATTTTTCTTGTATTGCTGATTGGAATCGAGCCTTTGAAGGTGGACCTTATTTCTACAATCAGGTGGGTCTTTTTATTAAACCTTGGAATGGGGGTTTTAATTTTGTTAAGGAGCTCCCCTTGAGGGTTCCAATTTGGGTTCGCCTCCCTCGTCTGCCTTTGTAATGTTGGAGAAATGATATATTACAAATGATTGCTCTTATGCTTGGTAAGCCCATTGGTCCTTCACAACAAACCTTATCTAAGAAGATTTTTTATTATGCTCGTGTTTGTATTGAAATTGATCTGAATAAGTTGTTTCCGAACTCGATTGAAATGAGTGTTGGATCAGCCTCTTGGACTCAATAGTTGGATTATGAGACTTTTCCCTTTCGCTGTCATATCTGTCATGAGTATGGTCAACTTCAGCAGAAGTTCCCTAGAGTGGTTAATAATTCTGGCATGGGTTTTTCTCCTTCACAGTCGTCTCAGAAGATGGATAAATAGAAGGCCCCCATGCAAGGGATGGGGATGGATAGGGATGGATTTGTTCCAATTAAACCCCACAACAGGAATAGGGGGAAAAAGAGGACCTTAAAAGATAGAAAGGAAGATGAAAAATTCAACAATTTTGATGCTTTAGGGGACTTGGTTCAGGAGGAAGGCATTCCCATTGACATGCAAGTTGTGGATGGCTCCTCTGTTGATCATCTCTTGGGAGATCATCATGACCCTATTTGCAATTAGAATTTTCCGACAAGCCCTACAACTCAGATAGGATTTGAGTATTCCTCCCTCAGACTCTCTGTTGATGGAGGCTTCTTCAGCTCAGGATACCCCTATGGGGCTTGGTTTGCCCTATTCAAGTCATGTTCCAGGGAAAGATGCTGAGGAGACCAAAATGAATAAGGCTTCTTCTACACCTTTAGGCTTGCAGCAAAAACCTCTTAAAAAGGGACCTCCTGAGAAGCCTTTGAAATCAGGAAGAAAGATTAGGAAAAAGTTAAGTTAATTAGGGAAACTTTGGTGGAATTGGGTTCGGTGAGGACTATTGATTCTCACTTCTCCCAATCTCTTAGATGATTGTGCTATCCTAGAATGTGAGGGGTATGAATAACATCCCTAGACAAAAGGCTATTCAGGATTTGATTTGTGTGCGTTCTCCAGACTTGTTTTTTCTTCAGGAGACCAAGTTGTTTGTTGCTAGTATAATGAACTTGGCTAACAAGATTTGGGGTTGTGGTATGTGTCAATGTGTGGGAGTGTAGGGTAGCTCTAGGCACCTTGCTTGTTTGTGGGATCCGCGTAGAGTTGCTCCTTCTTGGTGGATTGTGTGTCGACATTCTATTTCTTTTGTTGCTATTAGTCTGGAGTCTGGTGAGAAATTTTTTTTCTTTAATATTTATGCTCCTACGGACTTTCTTGGTAAGGTTAATTTGTGGGCTCATATTAGATATGCTTGTTCCTTGGAGTGTTTTAATTCATGTGTGTTGGCAAGAGATTTTAATGCTATTTATTCTTCGGGAGAAAAGGGGGGGTACTAGTCTATTGGATCCCTCTGTTGTGCTTCTTAGAGATAATATGGTTGATTTGTATTTGGTGGACATCAAACCTGGGAACAATTTATTCACCTAGAACAATAGGAGGTCTGGGAATGCTGCTATCTCAGAAAGATTGGATAGGTTTTTGGTTTCCAGCTTATGGGTGGGCGATAGTTGGGTGACAAGCTCTGAAATTTTGGATTGGCGAGGTTCCGACCATTGGCCAATTAAATTCTCGACTTTTCCATCTAGGTTCTCTTTGAAGAAGTTGTCTTTTAGGTTCCAGCTTATGTGGCTTCGGGATGCTTCTCTTCATGATCTTTTTCCGAGATGGTGGAGTGCAGGAAAGTCGGTGTTCGACACTGCTATGTACTCTTTTGCTAAAAGGCTCCAGTTTATTAAATATATGCTAAAACATTGGAATAAATCACTTTGGCAATGTATTCTAGGCTAAAAGGAGAGATCAAGATCAGTTGGACTCTTTGACACGATTGATCCATGACTAGGGACTATCTGAGGAGTTGAGTAGGGCCAAAGCGTTGGTAGTAAAAGAGGTGGAGGAATGGGAGATTCATGAGGAAATATTTTGGAAGCAGAAGTCTCGTATTAAGTGGCTTCAAGAAGGGGATAAAAATACTTCTTTCTTTCATAATTTTGTCAAAGATAGAAGACAGGGTAATGTCATTTCTTCTATACTAGCTCATGATGGGAACCTTCTTTGTACTAGTGCTAAGATTTCGAAAGAGGCTGTCAAATATTTCTTTGCTTTGTTTTTCGATAACTCTCCCCCAGCTTAGGCGGCGGAGGCATCCATCTTAGCTTGCATTCTTGCTTTGGTGGCTAGGGATATGAATGATGCTCTTATTAGACCAATATCTCTACTTGAGTTGGAGGATATTGTGTTTCAAATGAAGAAAGGTAAAGCTCCAAGGTCCGATGCGTTTCCAATAGAATTCTTCTAGGAGTTTTGGGAGGATATCAAGTTTGACCTTTTGGAGGTTGTTCAGGAGTCTCAAAGAAACAAGAAAATGCTCAAAGCTATGAATCCTACCTTTTTGGCTCTTATTCCTAAGCGTGAGGGGGAAAATTCTTTGGATCTTTTTAGACCGATCGCCTTATGCAATGTTGTGTATAAAATTATTACTAAGTTGATTGCAGAGCACTTAAAGCCATGGATGGATAGGTTGATTTTAAAGAGCAAGGTGGTTTTGTGGTTGGAAGGCAGATTCTTGATGGGGTGGTTATTGAAGTTGAGACTGTGCACTCTATGGTCGCTTCCAGGGAGAAGGTTATGTTTTTTAAGCTGGATATGGAAAAAGCTTATGATCGTGTCAAATGGGATTTTCTTTCTAAAATTTTGAAGGCTTTTGGGTTTAGCAGTGAATGGATTGAGTGGGTTATGAGCTATGCCACTTCCTCATCTTTCTCAATTTTGATTAATGTGGAGCCTTCAGAACTTTTTGGGGCTTCCAGGGGTTTGCGGCAAGGCGATCCTCTATCCCCATATTTATTTATCCTGATGGCTAAGGGGCTTGTGAGATATTTGAGATCTTGTGTGGAGCTTGGTTTGATTCAGGGATGGAATTGGGGTAATGGGATCCCAACTCAATCTCATTTACAGTTTGTGGACAATACTGCTTTGATGAGTGTTGCCAAAGTGGAGGAAGTAGTTAACTTGAGGAAAGCTTTTGATTGTTACTTGTTGGCTTCAGGTCAAAGCATTAATGAGAATAATTCTTCTATTTATTCCTTCAGTACTCCTAAGTTAATTCAGTAGAGAATTGCAAGGATTCTCATATTTCAAATTGGCTCCCTACCCTTTGTTTATCTTGGTATTCCTATTGTTGGGCGCTCGCTTCCGAGATTGTACTGGCAGGATGTGATTGAAATTTTTTGTAAGAAGGTCAGTCACCAGACTTGTAGATGGCTTTCTACTACTAGTAGAGTTACTCTTTTGAAGTTTGTGGTACAGACTCTCCCGTTGTACAAGTGTTTTGTGCTTTTAGCTCCTGCTAGCTTTGTTAGAGATTTTGAGTATCTTTGTCGGCATTTTCTTTGGTCTGGTAATCTCCTCTTGAGGAAATGGAGCCTGGTAAAGTGGGAGGATATGTGTCATCTGAAGCAAGAAGGGGTCCTTGGGTTGAGACAGGCTGATCTAAATGGTCAAGCATTGGTGGCAAACCTTTACTGGAGATGGTGTACCCGACAGTAGCATACTTGGGCTAGGATCCTCACTTTCAAATACCTGTGTTGTGTTGAGGACAGTGAGGTTCCTCGTTTTTGTCTCTAGGGTAAAGGCTCGATGGTTTGGAGTACGCTAAAAAGAGGAGCTGATTTGATTAAGCAAGGTCTGTTTTAGATTTGTAATAGAGGGTCAAAGGCTCTTTTTTGGTTTGATTCTTGGGATGGGCATCCTCCTATTTTGGTTACGCATCCTCATGTTCAGGATTTTACTAGAATTTTTTTGGAGGCTGGTTGGAGGTACGTGAAGGATTATAAATCCCCTCGGTTTCTTGGTCAAAATATTGTCTATCGGTGGAAGAATTTACAAGAGTGGCCTCCTGGGTGGAATGAGTGAGGATCGCCAAGAACTTGCCAATATTCTTGATAAGAGGTTTTGTAATTCCTTGGAGGACAAGATGTTCTTGCTTGGGGTCATGATTAGAAAGAAAAGTTCTTTGTTGCTTCTGGGTATCAGGTGTTGGATAAGTAGATTTATAGGAGTATGAGGATCACTTGGTGGAAGCAAATTTGGAATAAATTCTCTTGGCCCAAGAGTAATTTCTTCTCTTGGCTTGTGATGAGGAGTAGATGTCTGACCTAGGATAATCTTTGGAAACGTGGGTTTCAAGGCCCCTCCATGTGTGTGTTATGTTCTAGCAGCGAGGAGATTGTGCCTCATCTTTTCTTTTAGTGGTCTTTTGTTAGGGAGATTTGGCACTTTTGGTGAGCTTCTTGGAGTCTACCTTGCTAGCATGCTTCTTCAATGGAGGACTTTTGGCTGCGGTTGGGTAGTCTGCATGCTAAGTCTGCTTTTCTCCATATTTCTTGGGTAATTGGTCCTAGCTTAATCATTTGGCATATTTGGCTGGAACAGAACCGCATAATTTTTTGGATAAGAAGCTTCAAGTGAGACATGTTTGGATGAGAGTTTTGGGAGTTATTCAAGAGACTATTGTGGCTAAGTGTGATCTTTTGGTTCCCGTGGCCTCGGAGGATAGGAGGGTTGTTCAAAATTTGGGGATCTCTGGTAATGTTTTGGGTAGGCCTATGTCAATTTGAGGCGGAAAGCTAGAGGGAAGACAATGCGTGAAGGGAATTGGATGCCTCCTCCCCCTGGAGTTTTGAAGATTAATACCGATGGGTCTTCCAAAAGTAGTCTTGGTCCTGTGGAGGTGGGGGTATTGGTAGGAATAGTGATGGGATTATGGAGTTATTTTTTTAGTATTGTGGGCATCAGTCGAATAATCTCATGGAAGCTTTGGCTATTCTTGTGGCTGTGAAAAGGGCTTGTGCTCTTGGGTGGAGAAGGGTTATTTGTGAGTCTGATTCCTAGGTTGTGATCGACTTGCTGAACAAAAATTAGCTGGAGGATGTGAATTGGCAGTTGGTTGTGGTTGCTAGGCAGATCATTTCCTTGGGTTGGGTTTTAGATTCTATCACCTTTTTCCATGTCCCTCAAGAGTGGAATAAGGTGGCTAATGGCTTGGCTAGGTGGGCATCTGAATGTGGTGGAGATTGGAAGGTGGATGATTGGGTTGATATGCATGTGAATCTTTCTCAGGAGCTCTAGGAGCTTATTTTTGATGATATGAGATTGTATCTTGGAGTCACTTGATGGATTGTGTTGGCCTTGGGCCTTTGTTGTCTTGATTGGACTTTCTTTCTATATTGATCTTTTGATGGAATAAAGTTTTTACCCTCCTTTTATTAAAAATCCACATTTCATATCCCATTTTTATATCTTTAAATCCAAAGTGAAGAGAGACATCCTTTCAAAAAGAGACAACCTCTTGAATAGTCATGACCTTTCTTAAATATCCATCGTTGCCCTTAACACCTTGACTAATATGAATCACTGCCTTTTTATTAGTTATTCACTGCCTTTTATCATTTATCTCAATGAAGGATCGTTGCCTTTTAATGTTAATCACTGCATTAGGGAATTAATTTATTTATTTTAATTGTTTCCCACAAACAAATCTTAATTGTTGCCTTTAATAAATTATTATCCTCTTAAGCTAATCGTTGGTCTGCATTAAATAAATTTGATGCTTCATATATTCTTCATCACTACACTTAAACTCTTTATTAAGCATAAATGTCAACATGAAATGAGTTGTCCATATAGAATTTTATGGAACTTTGACTTAGATGATTTTCTTCTTAGCGCTCAAGGTAAGTTGGCTAAAAATAAATAGTTTAAATCTTCAATATGATCATTGCTTCTTATTCTTTAATCCACAACCTTTCTCTTTTTTATTTTTTACTTTTTAAGCACTTCCTTTAAACAATGAATTGTTGCTTTATACATGTAAGAGTAGAGTCAATCATCATATAGTTGGCCAAATCCCAAGAATATAGTCGGCCATTTGATCATTTTAATTCTTTTAATTTAGGCATCAAGGGATATTAAATAGTGTCTTATTTTATCTTTCACATACTTCAACATTATGTTTAAATCTTCAATTTAAACATACCTGGATATCTCTAAATTGGTTACCAATTCCACAATCTCTTCAATGGTAAGGTGTAACAGATGTATTTTTCTTTTCTCTTGAATAGAGATGTATAATGGTTAACTTCTTATTGTAGTGGTCCACTCTTTACCTTGACATCAATGACAACATTTCCAACATAAGACCCATCTTTGCATCTTTGCATAATAATACTCCCTAAGTTGCACTTAAGACGCGGGGGGGGGAGGGAGGCCGTTGGTGTAAATATGTGTTTTACCTCAGGTATACATTTACATGTTAAGTCCACTTAGGTCCTAGGAGGGAATCTTTCTAGATAGTGTTAGTTGTCACTAGATCTTATCTTATTTTTTGGCATTTAATGCTCTTGTCCTAAGTCATTTAATATTTGTTGAGGTAGTTGTCTCATTATACAAAATGAAGCCACATGTCAAGATCTTGTCTAATCCTATCCCATAACTTTCCTTTTATAAACAAGGCATCATATGTAAATCAGATTTTTAATTTGACAATCTTGCATCCATAGTTATAACATGATATTTCTACCAGTTCTCTCTTGTCAAAGTTATTTTATCTTGCAAGTGATCATGGGGTGTTGAGAGTTCATCATTAACTCCTACAAACTACTAGGTGGATACATGTCAAAGTAAAACAAATAGTCAACATGAAAATAACTAATATTTAAACACTCAAAAGAATATAGATCTATGTAAACTATATATATCATTCTTGAATTCTCCTTGCTCAATGAGTGATCTATCAAAAACTTGCAAAACAAAAAACATGTAATGAGTAGCATCTAACACATTTAAAATAAGCATTGACTACAACTTGCTTGAAAAATAACTATCCTTAAAAATAGTAAAATTAAAAATGATAAAGCTAAGAGATTTCACTTGATATAAAAATTGGTAAATCTTTGCCTAAATATAAATGTAAGAGACTAAAACCGACTGAACGAAATTGGTAAATCTCCCCTAGACATAAAAATATTATGAGATTTTTATAGCAAAATATATGTCACAAAAGGGAACCTTGTTGACATATATACCCCACTCAAGTTGATTGTATAGAATGGATATAAAGAATTGTAGCAAAGGAGATAAATATAACCATGATCAAGCATGTAAACATGGAAAAAGATTGTATGATATGATATGGAAGATATAACTATGAAGGTGGATGAAATAAAAGAAAAGGAAAGATACCCCCAATGAAGTAAAATGATAATGATAGCCATAAGTATTATATAGGATAATGCAAGCATGAATAAGAGCATCACTAGGATCACAACAAGTAATGTTAAGATGTATGCATGATAAGGAACATAGTCATATACTTATAATCTTAATAATGAACATTCACATGTAATCATAAGTTTGATAAAAATCATTGATATAGAATCATAAGATGTAAACAATAATAAAAATCATAAACATGTAAGTATAACATAGAGGTATGATAATGAGCATGTACATGTAATAATAAGATAGAGGCATGGTAAGGATAATAAATATGTGAATATGCAAGGGGTAAACCCACAATAGTTAGTTTCAAACTTGGGACATTAGATTTTTCAATTCGAATGGGGGTGAAAAGTAGGAAACACCTTCGTTCGAAGTTATTTCTTTGAATGAAGGTGCCTTTATTTGAAGATGAGTCAAAAATCACCTTTGAATGAACACAAACCTTCATTTGCAAAAAAAAATTGAACAAAGGTAATTTCCACCTTAGGCATCAAAATTTCCTCAAAATTTATGTTTCCAACCTCGAGTTGGACTAACAAATGGAATGAATATGACAAGATAATTTATAAGATTGTAGCCCTCAAAGTAAGTTTTTTAAATAGTATAATTTCAAATATATTTAATTTGATTATTATATTTATTTTATATTTTTTAGTGAAGATAGGTTTTTCAATGATCATCAAGGTCTCTATTCCACATACATGGAAAAATAGTAAAATGGATTTTTTTTATTTTTATTTTTTTAAATTCTTTGCGCACTAAGTATTGATGTCTTTATTTTAACAAAAAAAGTTAATTTGGATACATACAAAAAAAGTTATGGTATGGTATAAACCTATGTCTAAATTATAATTAATCTCACTTCAAAAATTAATTAAAAAATATGCATCAAAAAATTATGAAAAAATATCTACACACTAGATATTGGTGTTATGAATCTATGTTTAAAATATTATAATTTTATCCTTTCTATAAAATTTTTATGTTGTATGGTATAAATTTCTTTTTAAAAATATTGTTAACTATAAAAACAAGTTATTAAAAGTTACGTAAAAAAATTCACAAATTATTTTTTAATTGAAAAAAATTTAAAATGTACACATGAAATCTTAAAATCCACTAGTTCACATCATCTTCAAAATCTTAATGGTTTAGTCGTTGTAGGTGTCAAAAAGTGAATTTTTGGTTAAAAATGATAATTTCAATCTCCCACTTTGACCAAAAAGTGGGGCACACTATTGTGGGATCACCTTGAGATGAAGGTAAGCATTAAAGGAAAATACATGAGATCAATCATAATAAGCATGGAATATAAATTGCATAAACACTAGATATTATAAGCATGAAATAAAAGAGACATAGAATAAACATACCACATAAGGATGTATAAGGTAAGAGCATGTGAAAACTTAAGTGGTAAACATTGAACATATCGATATGTAGGAACCAAACATGACACATAGAAAAAACATAGGATCTAGACATGGAAATATAGGAAAGCATTGAAGAGCTAAACATGGAACTTAGGAACAAAGTGAGACTAAATATCATAGACATGTAACATGGATAAAATAGGACCTATTAGTTCTCTAAAATATTCATAATATTTGAAAAGGATACACTTTAAATTAAATATATCCTTAGGGAACAAGAATTGGGCTAAAATACTAAGGGAAATTTGTAATAAAAAATACATAGTCAAGTCAATTGTTAGAAGTAGGTACACTCTCCTCTACACTTTAAGCTTTGTAAAACTTGAGACGGTGATCCCTTTTGATCTCACAACCCAATTAAAGAGAAATGTGTTGATACTTGAAAATATCCTAGGTCATAATTCCATCATTTATCCTAATTATCCATTTCCCCCTAACTCTTAATCTATTTTTTCATAAGTCCTAAATCAATTTCCTAAATCCTAATTCCTAATTCATTTCCTCTTTCCACATGATCTAATTAATTCAATTAATTAATCCCCTCGCATAACCACCTAAAAATAAATAAAATAAATTAATCATTTCTTTTATTTCTCACCACACATCTCTTAACTATCTCTCAAAAATCATTTTCAAATTATATAATTCTCAATTAATCTCCTCCCTCCATCTTTCAACTACCCAACCAACTTAATCTAAGTCATCCATCTCTTATCAAATCTCCACGGTTGATCTTCATCCTGCCAAACCTATTAATCCACCATCCTTGAACAAATTTGGAGGATCCAAAATTATTGCAATGTTATGATGTTGGTTCAAGCAGCCACATTCCTACCATTTGGAGCATATCTGCTTTTACAAGTGCATCAAAAATTGAAATTGGGTAATTTTTTAGCTTATTCATTAGGTTTTCAATTTCTTGCTTCAACTAAAGTTGCATTTGATGTAGATTGAGGTTTTTGATATTGCATTTAATTTTTTTAATTTTGGTTTATATTTTATGTTGTTCATTTTTTGGCACACTTGGTGGGAATCTTTCCCTCTTCAACTCTTGTTTTTGTAAATTTTTCTAACCCTATATATTGCATGCTCATACATTTGGGAGAAATATGAGGGTAAAATTTTGTAGGGATATACGATTTAGACAAAGTTAAAGATAAAACCTGATTTTAAAAAAATATTTAGTTGTATCTTTCAAACCATTGTGAATATTTCCATAATTTTTTATTATATTTTTAGGATCATTTAAGGAGGCTACTATAAAAAAAATTATGCTTATATTATTGATAATGAGTGAGTTATTTCAATTATAGGGTTTTTTAAGATTCCATCATATCTTGAAAACGTCTTGTAATTTTTCTATATTTTTTACAAACGTTTGGAGATCAGCCAAGGAGGTTTCTATTCAAAAATAATGCTCATTATATCATCAAAATAGAGGGAGTTATGTTTATTTTTTAATTTTTCATAAATTTGGTTTTTAGACAACAAATTAGAAAATTGTTGTAATTTATTTACATTTTTTGAAAGATCTCTAAAATGTAATAGGTGTTTATTCTTTGTATTTTCATTTGTGAATCCTAAAAATTATAAAAAAAAATCAGGTTTGGTTTGATTAGGTGGTAGAAATCTAAAAACTACAATCTCAATGCACTTTTTTTTGTGATGAGCATAAATCTTATATATCATTTGTAAGCTCACATTATTTTTTGATTTTTGCAAGGGTTTTATTATTTTTATAATCAATTTCTTGCAGCATCATTTGTCCAAGACTAATCTTTTGAAACTACTAATTTATTTTCTATAACATTGCATGTCAAAGACTAAAGCAACTCACTAAAATTAGGCACATTTTGTTTTCTAAGGGGAATATATTTTTTGCCATGTTTGAGTAATTTTAGAGTGTGTATTCTCTCTCCCTGCATTGCAAAGTGATCTTGGAGATCAAAAATACTTTTGTAGTTCTATTTTGTTGTGTTATCCTAAGGGTTTAAGTGTGTATGCTCTCTCCTCGCATTGCAATGAGATCTTGGAGATCAAACACTTAGATTCCTTTCCCTTTAGGGGGCTTGTCTAGGGATTTCATCATCCTAGAGGATGACCTCAATTTTTTAGTAGGGTATATAAAAGGGGAGAGCAAAAGCTCTATACCTCAATAGTGAGTCATCATCGTGTTTGGAAGAGCCTTGATACCCTCAATCCATTGAGACTTGGAGGTGAAGAGGCTATGCGAGACACTTCTAGGCTCATGTATGTCAATAGGTCCTCAATTCATGTATTCCCCTAGAGAGTATATAATTAGTAACCTAAGACCTTTTGACCATTATCTAGTTTGGTACAAGAGATGTGCATCATACCATGAAGTTACCCATGATGTACTTCCATGTGGTGATATAGATCTAACCAAGGTAAAGCCTTTGGTAAGAGATTTCACATGTACATGACTATCCCTAGCTATCTATTCATAGGTAGATAGTACAAGCTTTGGCTCATGGGCCCACATTAGTTGACACACCTACTTGAATAATTTCAGGTTGTTCATGTGTTTGATGTGTCTTCTTGTGTGAAAAAAGTGAATATCCTTATACATTTCCATCTAGACTAGTGTGTTTTCTTTGTTTGTTGAGTCTTCTTGTATCAAATCCTAAAACAACATTTTGCATCTTTATTGCAAAACTTAGTGTCAAAACAATGTGATCAAGTATCAAACTTTGAGAAGATCAAAACATCCCTTTTTAGGAGGTTGAAACCAATCCATGACCCAACATCCAAAACCATAATTCCATAATCCATCTTACCTTTCATCTTTCCAAGGATTTGTCCAACTCATATCCATATCATCCTAGATTCATCTATCTAAAATCAAACTTGAAATCAATACCTTTATCATATATATCATTCCCTCATCATAGTTTTCTTGAGAACCTGTCCTATCTTAAATCTAGAATATCACCTTTGTCTTGCTTAAGAACTTGCGTGCCTTAAGTATAGATGTCCTATTTCATCCATTAAATCAAGCAAGGTCTTGAAATCTAGTTTTAGTTTAATCCTCTTAAGCCAAACAAAACCCTCATCCTTCACCAAGTCACCTCATCCAATCCAATCATCATCCTATCAACCTTATCATTTATTTATTTTTAAATCATTTCATTTGTCAAATCATAGTTAGTGTGTAGTGGTGTATTAAACATAAATTATGGTTTGCTTGTGGCGGGGGGGTGGGGGGGGGGGCATAAAACAATATGGAAAACATAGGTCTAGTTTTCATATTATCCATTTTGTTTGATGTTTGTTTGTTAGTTGAGGTGGTTTCCTTGTTAATTTTTCTCTAGTCTTGAATTATCCTCTGAGTTGAACATATCTTGTTTAGGTTTATGCTTGGTGGTAGACTATGAGGAATGTTGGACCTGGTTTTGTTTAAATATACCATAAAATCTAATGTTAATAATGTCAAGAGAAAAAACTTTACTATTTTTCTTTCCCTAAGTTTTAAATTTTCTTGGGTCCCCAAGCCATGTTGGCATGAGTTAAGGGAAAAAGGAGTACAATCCTTATCTGTAAACATTGAATGTAGATATTGATGAGGAAGGTATTACGAAGTATAGAGAATTTTGGGGCTTGCGAGAAAGGTTTTGGCCATTGCTTTCCTTTAGTTTTTGTTCAAATCTAGTTTAAGAGACTATTATGGTCATTTATATGAAGGCTTGATTTTTTACTAAATGGACACGTAATGTAGAATTTTAGGCCTTTTCCATGGAAAGAAGGCAAAATTTTTTAGGGAATAAAGAAATAAAATTATATTGAAGAAGAACTTGGAGGTTTTGTCACTACACTAGGTGATGGATCTTGGTATTTTTCTTTCATATTTGTTGTGGACATTGTCTTGTGGTCGTCATGGAAAAACCCTAAATGTATTGTTTAGGTTATACCAATATTGAAAAATCTTTGTTAAAATTGACTGACATATTTATTGTGCTTATAAGAGGGTCTTCCTTGAGTATGGTTCTTGCTTTAAGTTTGATGGAAAAAGGTTTGTTTTGCATGAATAAATTAGGTAAGTTTTTGGTTTCTTTACCTAGTTTTAAAGAGGTTATTGTGTCTTTTTCTTGGGTTGTAAATATAGTCATAAGACCTCATGGGTGGTGATAGTGGTCAAGGCTTAACAAGCCTAAGGTAGTTTAGTATTGAATTCAATCAAACCCTGAAGTGTGTTCTTTGTAACTTATATTGTGAGCTAGTCCTTCTTTACCCATTTGTGGACCATTATTGTTATCCTTGGAGGACTACTCATGCTTTTTGGGAAGGGGGTTAGGTTTTGATAGTCTTAGATAAGGTTTTGTTGCACAATTGTACTAACTATTAGAAATTTAGTAAACAAACTTGGGCATGTGTAAAAATATTGTTGCAATTATAGATAATGTTTTTCTCCCAAACTCTTCATTTGGTTGGAGTTATGATATCAAAGTACATATAAGATGGTATGTTGTGTGCTTGTGAGAAATTTATAGCTTGGGGTTATAGAAATTAGAACCATAGCTTTCTAGTATTTAGTTGTATGATTCATACAATATTGATTATGTTAGTTGTAGAAAGAATTTGTTAAAACATGTGGTCTATTCAAAGAAAATAGTAACCCTATTGTAACCATGTGGAAATGAATTCTATTTTTGGTATTATATTATTCTATGGAGTTTAATGTCATATTGTATGACTCATTGTGGAGAACTTATGTGTGTGAGATGTCTTATAAGTAATTAGAGTGTGGCAAACTTATTATTATACATTAAAGGGATGTTTCTTGCAATAATTTTGAAACCTCGATTCTTTGACCTTCAAATTTATGATTGGCATATTAAAAAAGATAACCCTATTTTGATGGAATTGAAGTGTTTTTTTATATATAACCTAGTTTAGGATCCATGAACCATAAAAACTTGATAAACTATCTAAATTCCTATCACAAAACAAGTTTGATGAGTAGTTGGACTAAGAGACCACTATTATCTACAGTCCTATTCAATAACTTATAACTAGAAACCATAATATACTACCAACAACTATCCAAAAACTGCAAAGACAAGGAAATGGGGGCAAAGGAAGATTGCATAGGCCTCGTGCCCTCCAAACATACACTTATATTTTCCATAAACCTAAATACCCAAAGAATTTGTAGCACCTATCTCCTTCATTGTACCTACATCCTTCCCTACAACCTCCACATCTATATCCTCTTCGTTATCACAACAATCAAAGACCTTGAGATAGCCTCCATAAAAAGAAAAATCTTCAAACATTTTGTAATTTCCTCTATAACATGTTAAAGACAAAGATGACACCATTCTATGGCATTTAAATAACCCATCAAATAGTCAAAATAAACCTTTGACTGATGTGAACATCCCCAATCTCATCATGTATTAGATAAGATTTTGTAGCCGTAAACAACATTGAAGAACACACAAGGGATTGAACATCATCAAACATATTCCAATGCCCATGAGTGCAACTAAGATCCAACAAGAGCTTCACCATTGCAATACAAATAAAACCCTCAAAGACCCATCCATCTCCATTTCCAGAACCCACATTTTTTCCATCCAAATACCGAGACCAAGATTTTTGATTTCCTTATCAATCATCACCATGAAACCAACCACCACCTCCTCCTTAGAGACTCGTTGTTTTTGTTTCTTAGGTGTCTACCATAATTCCCTTCCCCTTGGAATTTTTTGCCCCCTTCCTACCAACACCTCTCACACTAGAGCCACACACACCATCACTAAAATTTTCTTGCACTCATCACAACTCAAACAAAAAATGGGCAAGAAAACCAATGCCTCAATAAAATTAATAAACATGCCACCACCCCATGACATCATAATTCCACACACACCGCCACAATAATGATATATACTCAACTCTCTGCCATTGAAACATCCCATTATCAAGAGAGATGACTTAAAGGTTTTAAATGTATGTGCTCAATCTATTAATTGTGTGATATGTTGTAAATTATGTTATATATAATGTGTTTCGTTTTGATTATGATGAATTTTGTGTATCAATAGTGAATGTGTAAACTTCATGGCCATGAGAAAAAAATAACTCTATATTGTGATTTTAAGGAAAATAGATAATTTTTCTTGTGTTGGGTTTATGATTATTGAAAATATTTAGGTAGATTTATTTAGGGTACATGGCATATACATTTTGATGCCTTTATTATGTATATCAAGGGCTTATGAGCATGAGTGATATACTTTGCTCTCATGTCACTAGCATTCATTCTAGCATAGCTATGAGTATTCTAGTGAGTAAACTAGAATAGTGAAGGTTAATGATGTTTTCCTTATTTGTATAATGGTATTAAAATTAGTCTTTAGAATGGACTAAGTAAATAAATATTTTAAATGTGTAATATCCATGTAATAATAGAGAAAATGGTTTGAGATGTAGAACTTAACAAATATTTCCAAAGGTTTAATTGATTGAAAATGTTCTTATGTAGAAGCTCGTATTAGTGTGAATAATACACACCCTTTGACATGTTTGAATGGTTATTTTATTGTAGCTAATAGGATATCACTTGAATATAACTCTAATTTTTGTATAGGGCCTATGCATTGGAGTAATCCACTAGACATCATCTTAACTTCAAATATTATGTAACACAAGTTATAAAAACATTATAAGAGCTGATTGTTTAGTGAATTCAATAATCCTTTGCAAGTATTTTAAGGAGTAGTCTAGATTATTGTTGTATTTAAAAGTTAAGACATTTTTAGGGATTCTATTATGGTCTATGTTATGGGATCTTTATACTTATTTATACCATCTACTTAGTCATTGTGTTAGGGTTTCTTTAAGGTAACAAGGGAGGTTCATATGGAGTCTTTGATGGTATTTTGATTTGGTGAAACCCTTATTAATCCTTATCTTTGTTAAAATTATTTGCATTGAGTTGTATGATAAAGAACCTAAAATAAACTTGTTTCTCCCTAAGTATGTTATAGGCCTTGATAATATATGCTATATGTATTGTTAGATTTCCCTACTTCAAGAATGGTTATATGGGGTTATGTTGCCAAGTGATTAGGGTATATTACTGTAGACATCCAAATTTGGACACTTAATTTATCCAAATTTATCACTTTTCGTCTAAGCATCCTTTTATCCGAGTTAATTAAGTAATATTAGTATTATTTAATTAATATCTTTAATTCTGCTAAATCCCTAAGGTATTTAATTAATAATTAAATACCTTACCCTCCTTAATCCCCTTTTCATCAAATGAATTAAATAAATAGTACATTTATTTAATTCCTCACATGTCATTTTCATCTAATCCTAATCCATCTTCTAATTTCTTCATTAGGATGTGCACATGCCTAATCCTTGATTAGGATGTGTCACATCCTCCAACTTTTGCAAGTTGGCTTCTAATCCTCATTTATCTTCTAATTATTGATTAATTAAGCCTAATCATTCTCCAAGGAATTTTTAATTCCTTTTTATTCTTTCTAGATTCCCTCTTTTATATGTGAATTTTTAATTCACATTCCATCCTTCCAAGGCTTCTAGAACCTTGGACTTGTCACAATCTCCACATGTGACCAAGTCCCACCTTTTTGGAGCCCACCTTTTATCCTCTAGATCATCCTATGAGTGTGAATTTTTAATTCACATTTATATCCCCAACCACCTTTCCTTTTCCCATGTAGATTTTTGAGGAATTCCAAAATTCCTCAAATGTCCCTTTCACTCCCACTTGGGGACAAGAAATCCCTTTTGTGGAAATCCTCTCATCCCCCAAGGTGCATGTCCTTTTCCACCTCATGTACCTTTTTGACAACTCATCTCCACCTCATATCCTCTTGTCCACTTCACCCTCCACATGTCAAGATGTGAGGGCTTGTGGGTTCTCAACCCACCATAGCCCTTCATCTTGACCTTGTTGATCATCTTGACCCTTGAATTCTCTAGAGAATTCAAGTTCCTCTATAAATACCCCCCCTCAAGGGCATTTTGAGAACACTTCTTCATTTGAGCAATTACATGCTACCCATTTGCTTTCCAACACTTTGCATTTTGATAACTACATGTTGTCCATTTGAATCCTCAAGCCTTTTCAATCATTTAACCATCTTTGTTCATCATCTTGCATATTGAATCTTGCATATAGTCACTCAATCCATCATCTAAGGAGCACACAACCAATCCAAGCAAGGGCCAATCAAAGAGGTATCAACAACAAGGGAGGTAAAAGTGTTTGTGTTTTATCTTATTTGCATTCCTTTTCGTTGAACCACTCTTTTGGCTAATCTTGAGGTGTCCTTGGTATTTTGTTATTCTTGCATTCTTAGTTAGATTTGCACATTTAGAGCAGTAGGAATTCCAAGGTATACAATTACTTATCAATGTTAAGATTGGAATGATAGTTATGTGTTATCTTTATCTCAAAATGATTTTTGGAAAATGGGATATGGTAGTGATGTTTTATGATAATTACTTGGTAGGAATTGTATTTGAAGTTGAGTTGTTTTATATATGTTGAGTGACATAGAACTTATTGAAATGAAGAAAAAGGGGTCCTATGTCCCTTTTTTTTATAACAATAGGATCTAGGAACCTTTCTCCAAAATTTCATTAGAAAGAGAGAAGATCACAAAGGGATAGGATTGAATTTCAACCTTGAGATGAGCCAACCCTATTTTGGGATCTTGGATCTCAACTTTCTTATGACAGAAATGATTGATTGGTTGTTTTGGGAGATGATTTAAAAATGAATTATCTAAGTGAATTTCATGACCTAACACTTGAAATGCAAATTTCTATAATAATAGAAATAGAAACGACAGTTTGCAGACATATCTGGGAAGTGCAGAAATTAGTAAGCTTGCCTAGAAAAGTGGGTTTCAGGACCTGTAGCAAGACTTATTCACCGAAGGGTGAATGGGTCTTTGCACAAGGATTTTCCTCAACTTTAGGGTCCTTTGGTGCAAGATCTAAGCTTTTGTTTGCCCCAGGTTTCACTGTTGGAAAGTCGAAAATAAATTTTGGATCTGAGTTTTTGTATCTTGACAACAATGACAACTTTGACAATAATGCAAAAAATTTCCTTTGATCAGTCTCCAATCCTTCTTCACCTGTAGATCAGCACATACAAATAGAGGAGAAAAAATGTTTGTTTTTGGGTGAATAGGGGTTTGCCTTAGTCAAACCCTAGTTTGGTAATTAAACCTCGATGATAAAAAAAATGATAAATAGAAGGAATTGATGAATGAACAAAGCTATGTCACAACTCACCAAATCCTTAATGGTTTCCCTTAGAGGACTAAAGTCTAACACATCACTACAAGGAGATTGATCTTGCATGAATTGTCTTGAATGATTGATTGATTTGATGCTTAAATGGTTGAAACCTACATCACAATGTTTTTGATTATATAAGCAACATTTACAGGGTATTGTACCCTTTACACGGAGAGCCTTCAGGGCCAAAAAGGAACTTAGTTCAAAACATTATCAAAAATTATATAATAAAAAACAACAGAAACAAGACACATACATAACACATTAATAGTAGAACTCCAACACCACCCAGACCTAAACACTAACTATCTACATTTTCCCATTTTTGAACCAGGAAGTTTAATACATTGTCCCTAATCTAGTATTCTTATTTGCTTCCTCCTTGATGACATCAGATAGAGTGACAACAGATATGTGAATCATTTTCATAGTGAACCGGGCCAGGCAATTGAATTTTTGCTCCAATTTAGTAACCCATTCCTACACCACACCAGGGTCCTCATTCTTACACTTCCTAATCTGGATCTCCTCTTCCTCACCAACTTTGTAATCAGAGGAGTGAGTGGAGTCCTCCTTAAGCATCTGGTTCATTTCAGAGAAATTATTAGGGCCCTCCACAAACCCTTCTTTCATCTCCTCCATAATGTCTTTTTTGCCCTTAGTCCTACTGCCCGTCTGCTTTGAATCATTGGAAATCTCATCCACCGGGGCACCTTTTTTGTTCTTCGCCAGTCTATGGGACCTCACACTAGTTTGTTCCATCCTCACCTCAAAGCTTACAGCCACCATGGTGTCGCCCTTAGAGTATTTTTCCTCGGTGCTTCTCCCTTCGTTGTCAATGGTCAGCAAGTCCACCTGGCCCAAAGACACTTTTTTACCCTTCTTCTTAGCAGTGGGTCTGTTGTTCTTCTTGGTGGGTTTATTTTTTAGCTCACATAACCCAACCACCACTTTAGACTGGGCCAACCTGGCCGCACCTTTGTTCTTTTTAGATGGGGGTTTACGCTTAGGTTCCATAATGGGTTTAATTTCAAGAATGGAGGTTTTCCTCTTAGAACCCTCTGAAGCAACAGGGGAAGGATTAATAGGGGCAACATCAAGGGGTTCCAGTTCCTCAACACGCACAATAGAGATAGGTTTGGGTGGGCACAAGGCCAGATGAAATTGATAGAACCTAAAGATTAGGCCTTGATACAACGGTAAGGGGGGCAGATCATCCGGGTTGAGAGTGGCAACCTCAAGGGAGTCTTTAACCTAACTTTCTAGATAAGTCAGCAAAAAAATAGAAAGTTGAGGATCATCTTGTGTTGAAGGTGGTTTAACAATGACAAATGGTAAAAATAAAACACCTTGAAATGACCTTCTAAAGTAACATATTTCATAATAGTAAGACACACCTTGTCCTAGGGTTTTGGCAGCACCTCATGGTCAAAACCAAACTGCTTTTGAACCGGCTCTTGTCATCCTTAAAGAAGGCGTTGAGACTCTCCAAGTCTTGCATTTTGGTGTGTTTTTTGTTCTTCTTTCCATCGCAGGAGAGGCTCGTCGCCTTTCCAATTACCTCCTCATTTACCTCAAATGAGATGCCACCCATGGTGACCCACCTATCCTTCCACGAACCAACAAACTAGGCCGACAATCTCTCATCGTGGCCCACAAGATTCTCTAAAAGTGGCGCCAGACCACCCTCTTTACAAATGTTCCAAGTGATGGGGTCCCTATGAAACTCTTCACAATTATCAGGCTCGGTTCTCACTCTATCTCCTCCCATCGCGACCCACAACACACAAAACCAAGCCCAAAGAACCAAAGTTAGCCAAAAAAATGACCGCCCGCCGGTGAATTTACCCTTTTTAAAACTATCATTACTCCACCATCCAGGATAGTAAGGAGTAATGAAAGCAAAGTGGCGTTTACATGCTTTAGCAGTCATTCCCAATGACGCCAAGTCCGCAGGGCTATGATTAACACGAAAGAACCATAGGATAAGCCGTTTGTAAATTAAATATGAATAATTAATATCTATTATGCCAAAGGTCATTTTGAAGTTACACATTTCCCCAAGCCAATTAGCCACGGGGGGAATTTGAAATTTTTAAGTACATCTCAAAGGATCTTATGCAAATCATAAGATAGCTTAAATTGGAATTATTAAATAGACTGGTGATGAACATCTCATTACACTCATCCTAGGAGATTTGATAGGATGTGTAGTATAATTAAAAAGATAGCTCGTAAAAGTTGAGGACCCCACCATAAGTAGTAATGAAGTAATAAAGCCACGTGACATCCCGCTTTAACCTCACCACCTCACTTGACCAGGTCCACATCACCCAAGGACCCATCAAGTGGAGCCACCTGTACCTATTAAGAAAAAACATTGTTAACCATCATTGAGCATTATATTCCTTTGTTCCGCAAGGATTAATCCTTGTATAGTATCTGGTAATGCCTCGAGCCTCTTCCAACACTTGCATAAACTCCAAGTGGAACCCAAGCTAGCCAAGCTATCGACAACTTGATTACCTTCCTTATAGGTGTGAGTTAGATATTTCCTATCTAATTTTGAGACCAAAAAAATTATGTCAAGTAGGATGTCTCTGATGTACCAGCTACGCAACCGGCCATGATTAATAGAGTCAATCACAGACTTTGAGTCCCCTTCAATATGTAGATTTTTTATACCTAGAGTGACAACAATCTCAACGCCCTTGAGCAACGCCCGTGACTCAGTTGTCATAGAAGAATGAATACCAATTCCTCCAGCAAACCCAACAACCAAGTTTCCCTTATAATTCTTAATGATACCCCCAATGCAGGCCAAACCAGGGTTCCCCTTGGCCGCGCCATCAAAATTTAGCTTAAACTAATTATCTGGGGGTTTCCAAACAGTGTTTTTCCTAGCAGTGGTCTTGGAATCATCAAAGGAGTTGGTCCCAAGTTTGAAATTCCTGGAATTTTCCATTTTAATCTCCCACTTTGTAGGGGCTTTATCAGGAGGTTTCCATTTGTACAGGGCAATATTTTTAGAAATAAGTCTAGACCCAATGCCAAAAACTTCCTTTGAGCTCCTTTCAATGTCTCTGAAGATCCGATTGTTCCTTTCTTTCCATAGGCACTAGCAGATGATAGGGGGAGTTTGCCTCCAGATTTCCATGGAAAGAGGGTGTTGAAAGGGACCAGTCCAACCATCAATAAAGGATTTCAAATCCTTATTCAGGGTCCAGTGAGTGGCTAACTTTTGAAAATCTAGCTCCCAAACCTAAAAAATAGACGAACAATGCAACAACAGGTGATCCACCGATTCTTTATTATATTTGCATAACATACACCTGTTCGTGATCATAAAGCCCCTTTTCTTTAGATTGTCTTGGGTTAAAATCCTATTATGACAAGTCATCCACCAAAAAAATATTATTTTTGGAGTCAAGTGTCAATTCCAAACTCATTTCCAAATCCTCCTTTGAGTGCCCTTGTCCGACAGAAGACTGTAAGCCGTCCTAACTAATAGGCTGCCCTTGCTTTCCAAGGACCAAAAGAAATTATCTTCAACATCAGATAAGGGGATTCTGGATAAGGAGAGACAAACTTGTAAGGAATTAGCTAAATGTTTCAAGTCAGGGGAAAGAGGGCAGCATAAGTCGAGGTCTTTCCAATTCCTAGCACCAGGTGGACCAAGAAGGTAGCCATAGACACTCGAGCCAAAGAATTGAGTCACAGGTTTCATTAGGTTTTTAAACTCTAAACTGGCCAAAGGGGCATCAAAAAGCTAAGGGTCTTCCCAAAAGCGAATACAATTGCCTCTACTAAGCTTCCATCTTAGACCAATTTGAAGCAAATTCTTCATTTTGCAAATATTATTCCAGGCTAAGGACCCACAAGGGTGATCACTCTCAATACATCTGATTAGGGGGCTATTGTCCAGATATTTGGCATTCATTATCCTACACCAGTCCTTTTGATTTCTTAACTAGTCCCATCCAACCTTGGCCAATAGAGCTTTGTTAGTAGAATGGACCCTTCTAATGCCCAATCCTCCCCCAGATTTGGGAAGGCACACCTTCTCCCAACTGACAAGAGACATCTTCTTCTTATCCTAAGTTCCAGACCAAAGGAAAACTCTCTGAATCTTTTCGAACTTCTTAGCAATATAATTGGGCATTTTGAACATAGAGAGAAAATAGACCATAATCCCTTGAAGGGCAACGGTGAGGAGTTGTAGTTTACCAACATGACTCAGGAGCGAACCTTTCCACCCAACAAGTTTCCTCTGTATCCTTTCAAGAATAGTATTCCATAATGTTAGCTCCAAAACATTACATGAATATGCATACACTTTGACATGATGATATGATCTTGATTGCTATTGTAGATGACTGATAAATCTACTCTTCAATGCTCTTGACAATAATATTTGATCTTGCGAAAGTTGCCTCTAGCTTTTTCTATTTGAATTGATAAAATAATTGTATTTATAGGTGTTTATCTAATTTCTAGAAAATTAGATTCCACAAGCTAACATTTGAAACTTTAATTTGAATCATTAAAATGCCGCCAAAAACATATTAAAAATTGGGTCTTGGCACTTAAAGGGGATCCATTTTCCCTTGGGCAAATGGGTCCTAAGACCTAAATCCAGGACACATAATTTCTAAGGTGTTTTAGTTAATGTTAGCATTTGCTTAATATAGGTTTCCCTTTTGGAAAACGGGAATAACAAGGCTTTGAAATGCATAATTTGGTCAATTAGAAGTTTAATTAAGTCTAATTAATTAAGGGACCCAAACATAGTGTGAAATTGTAAAGGTATACAATTTTCTACACTGCACTTATTAAAATAAGTCTACGACAAGGTCACTTTGATGTGGTTATATTGGCTATCTTAATACTTATATTAAATTTAGCAGTGACTGGCACATGGGTTTTTAATGTATAAAGTTGTTTGATATTGAAGGTATACATAAACATGTTAAGTGATTTATTAGATAACAAATCAATATGAGATTTAAGAGAAAATTATGTTCATTATCATGATTTTTTGAAGGATAAGCTAGTCCTGAATGTGTTATCTTGGCATTATTAAAATTAGATATATTAATGTGGTTACACCTACATTTTAAATTAGAGCTCAAAATTGTTATATAGACCTAAAATGAAACTCTTAAACCCTAAACACAATCATTAAACTCTAATTGAAATCCTTGAAATATCTATAACTTGGAAGTTGAAACCAAAAAGACTAAAGTGAAAGTTCAATCTTAAATAATATAAAAGGGAATTATGACATAGTTTCCAATGGGCCTACAATACAATTCTTAATGGACTATATGACCGTTAGCTAAACAAGATTCAAAACATCAATGTTAAAAACATACATAACAAATCCATAAGCAATCTTCACTTCAACATGGATTGTGGAAAATTAATACCAACTATTCTTATAGTTTCTGCACACAACATTAATCAGGTGACACTTGAATCATTTATGCATACTTCACATAATTAAGTGACACTTGGTTTAATGCAAGGTGTTACCACTAGATGAATGACACTTGGCTAACATATTGTTTTTTCGGTTAGTCAAATAATACTTGACAATTGCTTGAATCTCATTTGATCAAGTGACATTAGATAAATGTTAAATTTTTGAGGCAACATGTTAGTTAATTGAATCTATAAGCTTAATGACATATTTAGCTTCACATGACAAGGTTAGTTTTAAATATATCCACAAATAAGCATGAGTTTTAGAGAAACATTAGAATGTAATTTTATTTCTTTGAAGGTGTATGAGCATTTTCAACTTGTTCATTAAAGATAAACTTGATCTAATAGGCATAACATGTGATCTATTCACAAATTGAACCCCCTTACAAAAAAATGAGTGTCTACTTTTTGGGACATTGCAATGCCATCCCTACTATGCAACTTGGAAAAATCACACTTTAGTTAACCCACAATGGTCAAATGAAAAAGGTTGCAAGGATTTGAATATGTAATTTGTAATGTTAAATTTGGGGTTCAAATCCATAGGCATGGAGGTGATCCATATTATTTTTCTTTCATGCACTCATGGACTTTAATTAGGGTAAAGAATGGCAGACTTAGGGATGGAGAATGATTTATAGGGATGACTATTATCAGAATTGGTATTGACTGATGTCATTTGCCAATCTTAATACAAAAAAAATCATCATACACACTAGTTGATGTACTTAAGGACAACTAATTGTTGTGAGCCCAAAACATAAGGGAAAAGGAAATGAGAATGCATTTTTTTATGTAATCCACTAAGCTACATATAGATATTGACATATTTTCCCTTGATCATATTACAACATGTTGAATACGTATACACTTATACTAGAAGACTCCTTCAACTAAGCTGCCACTAGTAGGGATCCATTTCATTAGTCACATAAAGCTTTTCTCTTGAGAGCAGATTAAATGGTAAGTCAAAATCTTCAAATTGAAATGACTACCCCACAAACTCTAGTCATAACCTAGGATGCAATCTCGTGGAAAGGGGCTTGGGCTCTTGTTTTAACTCTAAGGGTAGTCCCATGGAATAAAAAAAATGTAGGTATAGGGTTAAAATGAATCTTTCTCTAAAAAAAGAGCCTTGCATATATAGTTGTAAAATTTAAGTTGGGTTTAGGCTAAGATCCTATGGAAGGGGACATGCTAAAATTTCTAAGTGGATGCTATTAATTAGAATTAAAAATAAAAAAAGGCTCATAATTTTTTACTTTTTCTCCTAATTTTTAAAAAACGAGAATCAATTTTTTTAGATGAAAAATTATAATAATTATTGGTAAGAGGAATTCTACAATAACAACAAGAAATGAAGTGTAATGATGTAGGTGTGTTAACAAAAACTCTTACCTTCTATCTTAATTTTGATAATCATTTACACATTAAAATATTAATATTTAATAATAAAATAACTTTTAAATAAATAAAATAACTTCAAATTTGGTGGAGCTTGTAAAATTTCATGGTTGTAGCATGGTTCTGGCATTTGGAAAATTTTAAAATTCTTCAATTGTATCAAATTAGGGTTTTTGATTCTGCAAGCTATGGCCTTCTAAAACCCTCGTATGCTAAAACCCTAGCATCCTTTTGTTTTGTTGTTGACATGCTTCACTTTTTCACCCGGTCTTTAACTTACAACCTGAGGGTATCTGTGTCATGTGTTCCCATGTCCCCCTCTTGCTAGGAAATGGACCTTATAACTTTATTAAACATAATTATTCACCTTCCTAAAGTTTTGTGTTCCCTTGGGTGGCTTGGACACGTGTCACAATATCGCATTGTCTCTATGGTTCACAGAGGCTTTGGTTTTGTCGTTTTCCAGCCTTGCAAACTCCCAAAAAGACAACACATGTCCTAATACTTTTATAGGCTAATGTTATTTGTAAATGTTTTAATCTTAATTTACAGGTCTTCTCACTCCTATGTATAGTAAGATAAATAAAGAGGGTGAGGTTGATGGCGATCAACTCAATGCCAGTATTGATGCACTAACCAAACTAGAATACAGTTTGTTAGGTTTCCCTGACCCAATGCAAATTTTGATAGGAGAAAACTACAAGTCACATATGGAGAGAGTCACCAACTTTTTGCCACCTAGGATTGACATTTTAGTAGAACAGTTAGATCACATGGAAGAGTAGGATGATGCAACTTGAGTTGTGTTTGAATCGATTTCCAATAACTAGATATAACTGTTGCATGGGCTTGTCAGATGGGGAATGCCAGAGGTGTCCTATCTGTTGCAACGAGGAATTTTAGGGAGATATTTTGTCATACACTGACTTCAATGCTGCAAAAGATCTCCAACTACCTTTTGGGGCAATTGTCAGGTTTTTTGAACTAATTTTCATCCTTTGTAAATATTGCACCGCCTAGATTTTGTCTTTTAGTGTCTAGGTAGTTGAATGAGGCCTTTTGCTTGTTGCTTCCCTTATGTCCATAAAAGGGAATTTTGGGCCTCATTCAAAGGGTTCTACTTCTTAGAATTTGTAAATCTTTGTATAGGTTTTAGGTTGAATAGGTAATTCCTTTGAAAATAAGAAAGGAAATGTTGTAAATTTTCTCTGTAATAACAACAAATGACCTAAATACTCATTGCATTGCACCAAATGTTGAATATTAGTTTATCATTCTCTCCACTATTGTACACACTTCCTTTGAATCAATATAATCAAGGATTATCTTCTGGTTCTCATTTCACATTTTATGTTATGGATGTGTAAATTGTTAGCTTATGTTCAAGGAATAGAATAATTTTGCTTTCAACTTATCTATCTGAGGTTGTATTGTGATAATATGGATTTAAAAGTAGTTTGATAATATTGTTCATTTGTTGGTTTTTTACTGTAAGACAACAATATTATTAGAAGCCAAAGGTTGGTTTGTTGTAGGAGTTTGCTTCATTTCTAGACTTTGTGTGGATAAGGCACTAGTCAATCTGATTCTCAAAGTTTAAGTATGAGACAATCAAATATAAGATCTAAACAATCTAATCTTTATTGTAATTTTCATTATGTTATGTTCTAGCCCACACAATAAGTCATAACAGTTCATATAGAGGATTCTAAAGATGATTTAGCCCATCAAGTACACCTCTTGCAAACTAGTGTGAAGAATCTGTTAGCAAAGACATTATTGTAGGTTGTTCCTATTACATGATGTTATAGGGGAACCCACCTTGGTTTTGCAGAGCCTAAAGTGCAAAGGAGAAATTGTAAATCCGTCTCTTGTTCGTTGACCATTGACCTAGAATTTCTAAGCATAAAACTAACTAATTTTTAGGAAAATCCAGACAATAGTTAAAAACACCAACAAAATTTATATTTCTTTTGACATAAATATATTTAAAATATCTATACTAATTAAATTATAATAAAAATTGAAATTAAAGAAACATATAAATTAACTTCCCAAATATATATGAAAATATCCCTTTTAATCCTATAAATACTATTTTTTTTTAATTCCATAAGACTATTATCTCATCTAAAATTCCATTTCTGAATTTACAAGAAAAATCTATAAATCTTCTTACTTTAAAAAAACTAAAATTTTCATCAATATCTTTAAAAAAAATTTACCTGGCTCCCTCCATGGGACCACAGCCTTAAAAACCAGTACCCCTAAAACAAAACTAGATCGAAATAACAATAATCTTCTAAAAGCTGGACTGCCCACATTTGGGCTAATCGAATTAACCGGGTTTTTGAGCAGCTGAGGTGCAAAACCTATCGAAGGATGGATCGATTGAACAGAGACAACATGGGTATGCTGGCAAAGCCAGAATATCCCGTCATTGACAAAAACCCCCCTTTTACAAAAACTGTGGGAAATTTCAGCGTACTGGATTACATCCGTTTTACAACTATCACCGGCGTTTCCATTCCCGTGGGATATTTAGCAGGTTAGCCGTCATTAATTCTGTTAAGAAAATTCATTTGCCGGCCTTTGTTTGATAACTGTTTTATTAGTTCATGTGGGCGTGTTTAGTGATGCTTTTTTCAATGTGGGCGTTGTCTGGTAATATTGAAAATTTATGTTTGTCACTTTTGTTTACTAATTTCTTGAACTTTTTATTTCTATGGCTGTTATTTGGGAAATCTTGGATGCCTACAATGCTATTTGGAACAAGCTTGAATCCCAGAATCAGGATATCTAACATTGTGGTCGTGTTATAATGTACGGATTAATCTTTTGATTAGAGGATTTTTTTTTAAAATTGCCAATTTGTATACATGGGTTTTGCTCGAATGTATGCCATAAACCTTGCTATCAGGTTAGTTTTTAATTTAAAAAATTTATTCTACGGGGATTATTTAAAAGTTACCCTTCATTTGAAAGGAAAATAAAAAATTGTTCTTCCTTCTCTGGCTCCAGATCCTTTCGCGGTGCACAGTAGGCTGTAAATTTGACTGCTCTATGTGATAATCTTAGTGTTTCTACGAGTTTCAGGAATTGGGGATGGGTTTTGTTGACAGCAATTTTTTTCGGGATTTTGGGAATAGTGGGGAACGACTATCATAAAAAAATATTATTTTAACTTTTCAATATAAATAAATTAACAATGCTTAAAAGTAAAATAAACAAACCAAAAGAAGCTGAAATTTCAAATTTCAAATATTAAAGAGTAAATACAATAATAACCCATTGACTACACAATCCATGTGATATACTGACAGTGATTATCATAGAATGTGACATAATACTAGGTTGCTTGTTCAGGTTTTAGGGTTTGGGTTCAAGGTTTGATCAGTTTTTTTCCAGGTTTCAGTACACCTGGGTTTCGTACACACATATGTAGATTCTTTCACACACACACAAACACTAAATTAAATATAGACACATGCACGCATGGACACACATGCCATTTCTCTCACACACATACACTTTAATATATAAAAATAACACCTCCTGTTATTAAAGGGTTCATTTTAAATAAGAATAAAAGAAAATTGAGTAAATGGCTTTCTTCTGAGGAAGGTTCCCTGAAGCTGAATTTTGATGGAGCTTTGAAAGGAAAATTAGGTATGGCCAGTGCAGGATTGTACCGCACAGTCATAAGAGGTACTTTGTGAAAGGGGTATCTCTCTTTCTTAGCAAAAAAATGAACTATGAGATGGAAACTATAACTCTTCCTCAAGGAGTTAAATTAGCTGAGCTGGTGGGTTTTAAGCAGCTTGAGATAAAAGACAAGTCATTATTGATGACTGCTTAAGTAAAGGGCTTCTGGATTGGTGTCTACAAAGCATTCTTGAATAAGTAATTTTGATTGGCATTTTTTTTGCATCTCTTAATTTCAACCATTGCTTTAGAGAAAATAATGTTGTACTGGACCATCTTGCTAACGATGGGGTGGATCAATATCGGTTCACTTCTAATATAGTGAGGAAAGCAAAGAGTGGGGTATTTCTCATTTAATTACGGCTGACATGGTCCCTTGTAATCCAGAACCATTTGCCTAACTTTTGCTCACTTAAGAATAACGTTTTAACTTTTAAGATAGGGTACATGTTTTGGTATCTCTCAAGGTAGATATAATACATTGTCTGTATTTTTTTGCATGGCACATTGATGATTCTTGTTTAGTTAATAACTTAATTATATGCTTGCATGTGAGGAGTTGTTTGAGTGCTGGTGAAGTGTATCTACCGTTTTGTGTTGGACTAGTAAAATTGATCTATTATGTACTAATCTTTGATGCTTCTTTTGGAATGTATATTTTCTTGAAAGTTTTTGACATCCTTCTTCACTTGATTGTCTTAAATGGGACAACTCGACTTGGCCTTTTCATGTACCATTTTGGATTCATCTCTTATGGGGTCATGTGTAAAGGGGTGTTAAGCTTCTCCTACTTTCATTGAATAATGGGTCGAACATGCTCATTGTAAAACTTTAGATTGGGCTCTCTCTCATGAATGGTGGTACTTGTATATCTTCCCAAGATTAAAACTTTTAGGATCCCCATATTTGATGATAGTGAAAATTGAGGATTTAGTAGATGTGATGTATATCACATTTGATTAAATACATCACTCGCTACAACCTCCTTCACCCTCTTCTTTTTGCTCTCTCTTGGACTCTGTCCCACCTAGTCCAGTCCTATGTTATGATCATAGGTTGAAAGGGCTATAACAATTCAAGTAGTGCAATAGAATGTATTAAAAGGTCTGAGCACAAAATTGTAAACACAACTTTGCATATTCTACTTTATGAATGACACAATAAAAATATATAATGCGGAAATGATTGATTATTAATGTTATTACAAAAGATAGATTTTGCATTTGCTTGCATTGGCTTTATAATGTCCACTAATTTCTATAAACTACCACACTTAACAAATGGGAAATTTCTCGTACATAACTAACACTACTTATCAACTTACTAACTGTTATTTACTAACACACATATATTTATATTACTAAGCTATATACTAATATAAATGATGTAATATTTCCAACATTCCCCTCTTATTACATCACTTCAAATAAAGGTAGGAACATTGGTATTAGAGTGGTATAATACCCCAAATAAACACTCGATGAAGCAAGACATACACACAACTCACCAAAGTATCACAAACTAACATTTTAGTACATGCCTTGACTATCCATCCCAAATGCCTTGTATGACATGAAAGAACAAATCCCAACTTGAGATGAAAATCCCTCCTTTGAGAGAACAAACCTCTCCTCCAATACACATTGAGAGAATATCCTTACTTTGACTTTAAGTGTACATACTCTTTTAAGAGTACAAATCTCGCATCTAGTGCATAATGAGAACAAATCCCTCCTCAAGTGTAGAGTAGAACAAATCCAACAATGAGAGAACATCCCTCCTTGTCCAAAAGCTGCTAAGTGTCCACTTGGTCCAAAAGAGGACCCCCTAAATGAAGATGTTTATCAAGTAGTTTACCATCTTTAAGTGAGAAGCTAACCTGAGATGGAATAAGCCTCCAACCTCCAGTGTCCTCCATCATCATCTTTAATTTCTCAGTCCTTACTCACTAGATGTAGCATTAGAATCTCCAATGACTACTATGCATGTATGTGTCCATGTGCATCTATTAAGGTGTCAATTTCAACCGATAGGGCACCCATTGCACTAAGTTCTTACACCTTAATATACCTTATCTTTCTGATCACAAAACAACTCCATGCATTATTCTCTTACATGCAACTGCTTCTCAATTTTTTTTATAGCTTCCTCAAAACAACTGTATATTCTTTAAAATTGTAAGATATTTGGCTAGAATTAGGTAAGTTAAAACGAATTATTTACAGTTGTGTGGTTGGAACTTGTGTCTACAACTTTCAATGATTGAGCAAGTACCTATCAAACAGCTTCCCTATACGTTGAATTGGAATAAGTTACAACTTGCTTGTTTGAATGCTCTTCATAGAAATTGCAATTTTTAAAAATAAAAATCTGTAAACTTCACCCAAACAACAAATAAGAATCAACTAAAATAAAAACCGTTGGGAATATGAAAGTGCAAATCCTCCAATGGTTTCATCATTTCCTTATCATCTCTCTTTTGGTCTTTGCCAATTATGGAGATCATACCAATAATGATAGATTATGGTTTGAAATCATAGGCTATGAAAACGAGGAGTTGGATTTGAAAGCAGATGCATCTTTGAATTCTCAAGTATCTTTGTTTTTTCTACCATTCATGATCATTTCATATGGGACATCCAGTTGATTTCTAGTTGATTTATTTTAATGAGCTGTTCTTAGAATTTGCAGAGAGAAGCAAATAATGATTTCATGGCCATGCAACAGAAAAACTGTACCAATATGACTTACTTTTGCTGCTAACATTTCTTGGTGATGATTTGAAAGCGTAGCTACTTGCTTCCATTCATTGTTTGGCATGTCACCATATGCTTGGTCAGCACAATCCTGTAGTTATTGATCTTTGCAATAATGGCAGCATTTTTGCTGGCCTCAAACTGTGTGAAACATAGTATTTGTTAAGATCCAATGCACTTTTGGTTTGAAATTGGGCAACTCTTGGCTCAGGCAATGATCTCTCCATCTTCAAAAGGAAAGGATCAAATATGCTTTGATGCCATATTGAAATGGCTAATCATAAAATTGTAAACACAACACTGCAGATTCTACATAGTGAATGACACAATAAAGATATATAATGTGGGAATGATTGATTATTAATAGGATTACCAAAGAGATTTTATGTTTGCTTGCCTTGGCTTTGTGATGCAGCCTAGACAAGGGAGTCTAGTGAAGGGTGGCCTAATCTAGCAATCTAGTACTTAAATAGCACATATATATACAATGTGGAAGCAACAATATTGAAATATAGTAATTTATTAACTCTTTGAAGTTGAATACAACTTGCTTTTAAAATTATATAGTTCCTATAGTAGTGAAGGAACTTTCTGTAACTTGTCTCTTCTCACACATAGTGGACTCCTCAACAAAACCTTCCTCTGAAAAATAAACATAGTCTTTCTCTTCTTTCTTTATTTTTTCAATGGAGCTCATCACTCTAAAACCAAAATAATAAAAGCCTAATGCTCCTCCAAGTTTTTGGGATGAGGATGGTAGGGGATGGGTGGATGTGTTTCCGATATAGATTTTTTTGGCCATTTTTTATGGGATGACAGGGGAAGGTTATTAAAAAAATGGATATTTCAAACATTGATAAAGCATTCATCATTTACATTATAGAACTTTAATACATAACAATAGACTTGAATTGAGATTTCACATGAGAATTGATAATCCAATTAACAAAATTTAAATGCTTTCACTATCAATGTGCATATATATTATATAAGAACTACAACAAAATACCCAAAGCTTGCAAGTTTCAACTAGAAAGTGACAAAAACATAGAAAGTATATAGCTCTCCCTAATCAACATTTGCCTTTGGTAGGTTTGCATCATAATTGGAGTTTGAGATTGAGTCTC
>VDFB02280655.1:0-65366 GCA_007258455.2 Sequoia sempervirens
GTGAGGAGGAATAGGGTTTTCTGATCAACCTGTGGGATTTGGTGATGCCATGTGAAAATGAAACGGGAGAGTGGGGATTGATAAGAAGGTTTGTGGTGGGTGTTGGCCTCCTACAATGATCTCATAACTAGGATTTTACAACCATGATTCAGAGATTGGAAGTCTAACCAAAATAGTCATTGAACCATCAAGAAGGTGCATTTAACTTGTAAACCTAGGGATGTGAACTTGAAATGGGTCAGCACTGTATGTGCACTAGGGGCTCATGTAGTCATTGCATTCTACAACTAAGAAACACAATGCTGAAAGTAGATTGTTGACAAGGAAATAAAGGAAATATTGAACATCAACCAACAACTATGTTGAACTAAAATGTGTGACAAAAATAAAAGATCTAGGCAACAAATAGGAAACTACTCTTTCTACTTTGGTTGTAGGAATAGACATATAATGGACTTCTAGAGGATGCAGGAACAATCAATGCCATATTTCAAACTAAGTATCAAACGAAAAGTAATACTAAGATAATGCTAAACTAAGAGAAAAAATTACTCACCATGAGGGCCCCCTTGGATAAGTATCCTCTAAACTAAAGGGTATGTGCAGGATCATCATGCAAAAAATAGGCCTTTAAGTAGCAAAAAAACAAAAAAATTAGAGTTAGGAAACTTGATGTAAAAATTTGAATAAGTTATCTATATTATTTTAAAAATATGTAAGAATAGAATCTATAGAAAATTGAATGTAATTTCTAAACTACTAGGGTTTGTTTAAAAAAAAATCTATTTTGGTGAAAATTTGAAATTTCACGTAGTACTTTAAATTTCTGTGAAAAAATAAGAAGTAGGTGTCTGCCCCATCAATTCTAACCACAATAAAATGATAATATTTTTTATAATATTTTAGATATAAGTAAAGGACTCATGTCCCAATGTGATGTATATTTTTTTGTAATTTTTTTCCAAGTAAATAATTAATTATTGTTTTTTTATTACAACTTTTAAAAAATATAAAAACTCAGATGTTTGACCACCTTAACTTGGTCAAAACTTCATGAAATTCAATTTATTTTTAACTTCTAGTTTTGAAGCATATAATGTGATATCGTTTGAAAGCTATAGACATTTTTCAATCAGCCTATCAATCAAGACGTTAGTCATAATTCAAATAGAAAATGAATAATAATTATTTATTAAATTCAAAGTAAAGCATAATTTATATTGGTGTAAAGTTGAGAATCTCCTTTAAAAACCCTTTTCATTTTATCAATTTTGGGTAAAAAATGTTGTTAGCCACATACCCATCGTATTGCCACTTTTTGGCCCATCATTATCTTGTACATACCCTAAAATAAACTCATAACTTTATTTTCATTCACTATAAATTGTGCATACAAAGAGTAATGTAGTTGTATCACTGAAATGAGAGTACAATGTAGAATCAAGCAACTCCAAAGAAGGAGCATCAACTTATTATTTATACTATAGCTAACAGGGTAGGCAACTCCACAACTAGGAGGACACCATTTAGGGAAAACAGGGGAAAGTGGAGCGGTGGTTGTTACGCATGCATGGAATCCGGTCAGACATGCATGTCAAGTGTAGATCTAACACAATAGTAATTCCCATGCATGGTCAATCATTAAGGTCCACTGCAAGGCAGTTACATTTAGTTGCATGAAGAATCTCTGTTATTGGCTACCTTTTACCTAGAGTGTCTTCTCAGCTAGACGTTATGGCGCATGCCTAGCTAGCAGTGTCTTCCATAACTTGATGTATTAAGTATACAGTCCAAGGTTAGTATGCATAATAATTGCACATCAATAACCACTCTAATAAAAACTCATTAATCGTATGCAAAATCAACATAGATGACCCATGTATTATGCCAAATATCATTAAAGCTTGCAGAGATAGGGTAATGTCGAATGTCAATGGTTTGAGGGAAACATTATTCCAATACCAACATTTAAGCATTAAAATACATGACATCAATGAGAAAATAGACTATAGATTCTACCCAAACTAGACTAAAAACTAGGCTCATCACTCCCCCCAACCTAATGTTTTGTTGGTCCTCCAGTAGGGGAAGAGTTGTTCTTCTGCTTGGTCAAAGCTCTAAAATTTTCAATTGAGAGTTGTCCAACATCAATGGCTACAATTCATGAGTCAGGATCCCAATCGAATCCTCCCAATCTATCAAATCTATCCCATCTTTTTCTTTCTGTGGCAATATCACTATGGTAAAATCTGAAATTTGGAACATGCCACATGAGCATGGATGGCTGAAAAGTCAAGGGAAGCCAATGTCATCCCTGAGTTCTTCCAATCTAAATATGTCTCTCAATTCTATTTAATGTTGCAACATAATTGTGGATGGAATGAGGCTCAACCTTTTTCAACTCATCTATCAAACTATTCCACCTTTGGGATAAACCTCCTCATGGTTTCCTCTTTTGCTATTGTTTTTACCTCATACTCAATGTAAAATACCTCAATCCAAGGAATAATCCTATTGCCATAGCTCGATTTGAGTGGCATTCTACACCATTCTCTATAAATATCCTTTGGGTTACTTGATTAAGCTCTAACATGCAGAGGGATATCATACTCCAATTATTTATTAGTATTGTCCTGTTGTCCCCAACTAATTTCATTTTGCACCCAAGACATGAATTTTCTCAAGTGAACATATCCAACATACAACAGTGGGTTCCACTCATGGTCCTTTATGAAAACATAATTATGTAAATTAAATTAACATAACAAATTCTTCATTTCAGAGGAGGCAATCCTATAAGCATTGAAAAATTCCATAGGGGTATCAATAGAAGTATTCAAACCTAAGGAAAGTCTTGATATCTTAAAAGAGAGATACTTCTCTCTCAGGAGTAGAGCATAGACCCTTGGGGGTTCTCTACATTCTAGAATCTTTGGCGCCAAGGCTACCATATCATCTACCCTCTGCTTTAGGGTAGTGATTTCAACATTTTTTTCCTCAATTTCTTAATCCTTCTTTTGAATTTCTTCCTTTAATTTATTTTAATTTGATTAGGACGAGGCAATAATAGCAAGAAAAGGAGTGATAAAGGGAAATTATGATAGGAAGAATTGGCAGTTGAATTTACTATCTCATCGCTAATGCAATCAACTCATTTTAAAATTCTAACACAGTGTAATATGGTTTGACACATGGACAATAAAATATTTTCATCTTTTTCGTTTCCCTCTCCCCAAGCTAAATTTGGACATGTTTCCACACATATCAGATGGAAGTGGCAATTGACAAGCAATGATGGAATTTATGTGAATACCTATGCTAACGTATATCAATTAAATGAACACACTTAAAAGATGATTAAAGATAGAAATTAATGCGCACATACCTAAATGTGTGGAATATTTACTACAAAAATCATGGATAAAGTAATGCTCACCCTGTTGGAAAATGAATTGAGCAATGAATGAAGATGGGGTGGAATGGAATGAGGTGGAATGAAGTGATGCAAGAGAGAGAAAGGTGGTACAGATGGGTGGATGGGCTGATAACAAAGAAATGGACTTCCACATAAGTGAAAGTCTTTATTATGAAAAGTACGTACCTCAATTAGGCTTAAGGAGGGACACTAGGTCCATCGTCTTCAGCTACAAGAAGCTCTGAGTGTTGGGTGAATTGTTGTAGGAATTCTTCTTTAGAAGCTGGCTTATGATATAACTTAAGGCGATGACCATTGAAAAGTAACTTGAACCTAACAAGGTCAATGGTGGTAAGCTAGACAACTCCATTGGGAAAGACCTCAGAAACCTCATATGGTCCTAGCCATCTCATCTGCAATTTTCCTACATTTTCCTGATATCTTGAATCATAGAGCAATGTCCAATCTCCTAGTTTAAACTTCTTGTCATTGATAAATCTGTCATGCCACTTGATTATATGATTCTACACAACTTTTGTATGCTACATGGCTGCTCTCCTTATTTCATCCAAATCATTTAGCTGCATGATTCTTTCTCTCTATGCTTCAAAAATGTCCATGCCTAAATCCACTACACTTCGCAGAGTTTTGTGTTCAAGAATCTTTTGTTCAAATTCAATTGGCATCATAGCTGTCTTTCCATACAACAACTCAAATGGGGTGAAGCCTGTAGTTGTTTTCCATGTTGTCCTATAGGCCCAAATAGCTTTCGATAATTTCTTCACCCAATCTTTCCTATGGATAACTACCGTTTTACTCAAAATGACTTCAATTTCTTGGTTTGTCACCTCAACTTGTCCATTAGCCTAGGGGTGATAAGGAGTATACTTTCTATGCCTAATATTATATCATTCACCAATTTTGCAAGAAGATTTGATGTGAATTGTGGTCGTTGATTAGTCACTATTTCTCTTAGAACTCCATATCTTGTGAAAATCTCTTCATAAAGAAAAAATGCAACTTTGTTATCATTTGCATGCTTCATGGCCTTGACTTCCACCCATTTCATTACATAATCAGTGCATACTGATATATAAGAATTACCATTTGATGGAGAGTCAATTGGTCCCACAAAATATAATCCCCATTTGTCAAAGGGAGTTATCACTATCTGAGGGAACACCGACATCTCATCAAATCTAGTTGGTTTGTCCATTCTTTGACATCTATCACATTTCTTATATACCTTCCTGCATCTCTGTGGAGTGTTGGCTAGTAGTACCCTATGTTCAAGATCTTCATTGTTGTTATTTTGGTCATAAAGTGTCCTCTACATGGTTCATTATGACATGCATGCAAAATTTCATAAGTCTCATCTTCTCATGACATGGTCAGGTCCAGTATAAAACAAACATCCAACAATCTAAGAGAAAGGAAAATATCTTTCAATGAGTGAATTTTTCTCTTTTGGGGAGAAATGAGAAGGAACTCTACCTGTGACCAAGTAATTGGCTATGTCAGCATACCAGGGTATTTGTACACTAAGGGAGAATATATTCTCATCAGGAAAAGAGTCATCTATGGGCAGGTTGTCTTTTCATGTAGTCAGTCTTGAAAGAAAATCTACAACAACATTAGCTCTTCCTGGCTTATCTACAATAGTTATGTCAAATTCCTGCATCAATAATAACCATCTTGTCAATCTCCATGTGATCAAAGGTTTATTCATGAGATATCTAATGGCTGCATGATTAGTGTGCACAAATATTTGGTAGCCCATTATGTAATGTCTGAATTTGTTCAGTGCATAAACTATGGCCAACATTTCTTTCTTTGTCATAGTATAATTAAATTCATCTCATTGCAATTTTTTTCTATCAAAGTAGATAGCATTCTCAATAGCTCCCTCTTTCTGTCCTAAGACTACTCCTATGGCATAATCTGATGCACTAGTGTGAATGTGGAAAGGAAGCTCCCAATTGGGTCCCTTAAGTACATGAGCATTTGTCAAAGTTTCCTTAAAAGCAAAAAATGCCTTGTCACAAGCTTCAGTCCACTGAAATTCAACATCCTTAGTGAGAAGGGTATACAACGGTGATGCTACCTTAATGAAGTCTTTTATAAATTTCCTATAATATCCTGCATGACCCAAGAAACTTCTAACATCCTTCTATTTTGCAAGCATAGGAAGATTGGTGATTACCTCTTTTTTTGCAGGACCTACTTGAATTCCCTTATGGGAGATGTAATGGCCAAGAACTACGCCCTCTTACATCATCATAAACTATTTTTCACTATTTAAGGACAAGTTTTGATCCTCACATCTTTATAGGACCCTTTTGAGATTCTCCAATGCTTGATCAAAATCAGCACCATAAGTAGTAAAGTCATCCATATAAATTTCCATGCAATCATGAGAAATGTCTGAAAATATACCAATGACTGCCCTCTAGAAAGTTGCAAGTGCATTGCACAAGCCGAATGGGAATATCAAATAGGAATAGGTCTCCCATGGATAGGTAAATTTGGTCTTCTCCTAATCCTCTGGTGCAATTTGGATCTAGTTGTAGCCCCTGAATCCATCTAGAAAAGAAAAGTATTGCTTTCCTAGAAGTGTGTCTAAAACTTGATCAATGAAAGGTAAAGGAAAGTGATCTTTCTTGGTGGCAACATTAAGTTCTTTGTAATCAACACAAACTCACCACTTCCCTCCTTCCTTGGGAACAATCACCAATGGAGACACCCACTGACTATCTGAAATGTGATAGACAAATCCTGCATCTAGCAATTTCTATAGTTCTCCTTTCACAATTTCTCTTAGTGTAGGGTTAATCCTCCTTTGTGGTTGTCTTACTGGAGTGCAATAATCTCTAATATAAATTCTATGGGTACAAATTTTAGGATCCATTTCCTTCATGTCATGATAATCCCATGCAAATGCATGTTGATGGGATCTTAATAGATCTTCCAACAATAGTTGTTGCACTTCACTCAATTTATTATTAATATTCATATATTTTTCTTTTGACACTTGTACTTGTGTAGTTAGTTCTACCTTGGCTTCTTCATTAACACATGGAACCTTTATTTCATATGGCAGCAATGTATGGAACATACCTATTGTTGTAGGAAATCTTTCTACAGGAATAGTGGCTGCAGGAAGAACATCTACAAGAAAAACATCTATAGAAATAGTGGTTGTAGGAAGAACAAGCAGAATTGTGCTGACTAAAGTAGAAGATGATGTGTCCTCCACTCCATAATGGTTCTGAATGATGTTAATCAACACCTCATCCTCATCTTGGAGCTACATGAAAGAGCTTCTGCCTAGCATCATAAGTTGTGCCACAGAATTAACTTCTTCGGTCTCTTCACCAACTTATGGCCATACAAAATATTCTTCATCATGAGATGGCTGAGCAGGTGGATAAAGAATCAAACCTTTTAGTACTCATTCCATCTAAAATGGTCATGTCACCCAATCGACATCCAATATAGGCATCTACAGTTTCTAACCAAAGTCTTCCAAGGATAATAGGATACCCACCTAATATGGCCTTAGGAGAAAGAATCATAAAATATGTTAGCTATTCCTAGGAGTCTAGCACTACCACAAGATCCTCCACTACACCATCAAGCTTAATAGTAGAGCTATCTGCAAGCTGCAGGATAGTAGGAGTAGATCTCATGATTGCAATATTTAGTTTTTGTAGGATCTCTTTGTTCATTACATTGATTGATATCCCATTTATGACAACTACTACCACTAGACTACCTGGGTCATTATACTTCAGAATAGTCACTTTTCCCAACATGATATCAGCTAGCTGGCCCACCACATGAATTGTAGTTGGCTCTTTCTTCTTCCTTCCTGGATTCTTAAGACAAGCTTCCTTAATGGCTTTTCCATAGATTGGAACATCTTTTATGGCCGAAAATAGGGTTATTTGAATGCATATATGCTTTAGCTGATCCAAGATGTCAAAATTAGTATCATCCTTTTCTTCCTTCTTCTTGGCAACTTCTAGTCTCTGAGGAAATGGTGGTTCTTGCTTGGTTCATTTGGCTTGGACTAGTTCAAGACTTTTAGGTGCATTTGGCTAAATAGGATCATTTAGAGGCTCCTCTTCCTCTTCCATAGGAAGCTCAGTAATGATGGGCTTGGAAGGGGCTAGTAGCTTGGTTCATGAACTCAAATGTTCATATCACTTGCACTCATAGCATGCGCAGAAAATTTGTTTGAATCAATAGAATATATAGGCTATTTTTATGGCTTATTATTAGGATTGGGTGTGGGCTGAGCTGGTAGTTGAGTTGGTTTAGGTGCATTAGTACTTGGACTAGCAGGTGGAGGCATTATAGCAAGTTTTTGGGGTTGAGAAGGTGGCTACATGTAGGTAGTATTCTAGGTAGGCCATTGCTACCTCCTCTCCATTGATTTTTTTGCTGCCAATTTCCTGGGGGTGGTTGCTAGTGCCCTTGAAATTGCTTCCAATTCCCCTGAGGTTGTTGCCACTAAGGTGGAGGACTCTAATGGCTAGGAAAAGTGTTTGGAGGGTTAATCCAAGGTTGTGGTGGATATCCTCCATAATTGGGTGGATATGGGGGCGTCCATTGGTTGCTAGATGAATAAGAGTTAAAATATGGTCCAACATAGGATAGTGGATCTAGTGGCATACCTTGTCTTGGAGCCCAGGGCTTCCTTTGTGCAACATAGTAGACTTGGTCTTCTTCAATCTGAATTGGCTTGAACTCAAGTGGAATCTTCTTACTTTCCAAGTTAGCGACCATCTTACATCTGTAGCCCTTCTTCTTTTGTCTGTAGTGAGGACAATACTCTATCAACGTCATTTCTGCCTCCTCTTGCTTCTTTTTGGCCTAAAGTGTATCTAGCTGAGTAGCTAGATTGTTAATGATATCTTGCTTGAAGTCTACCAACAAATGAGTGATCTCCATTCTTGAAACTCCATTGATAGTTGACTTACCAATGGATGATTCATAAGCTCTCTCTTTCTTTGAAGCTACCCTAGAGTAATTCTGACATATCTTCTTGATACCTTCCCAAGGAACTTGGAAGATATCTCCTCCTGCCATGAGGTCCAAAGCATCAATGCAACCATCATTGATTCCTCTTAGAAAAAGAAACTTTTGTGAGTCCTCATTAAGTGCATGGTGTGGAGACTTTTTTAGGAAAAATAGAAACCTTGCAATGTAGTCTTCCAAGCTCTCATCTTCCTTGTACTGCATCCTGGAAATGTCTCCTCCTCTCATGTCACTACCACTGCAATATTCCTTGTACTTCTCAAGGAATTTTGTCTTCATATCTTCCCAAGTTTGCATAGTATTTTTTCCTAGGCTCATGAACCATCTTAATGCAGCCTCTTTCAAAGTGGTGGGAAATAACTTAAGCCTATGGGAATCAGTACTTATAATCATAACTCCTACAAAGTATGTCAAATTCAAATAAGAAGGTATCAAGATATTTTGTCACAAGTCCATAAAACTTGGGGAGTACTGAGGCAAGAATGTTCTTAATGTTGTCAACTTCATTTTGATGGGCAATGGGGAAAGGAAAAGCTGGTTGGTTTTTTCTATTCCCATTTACATCACCCATGCCTACTTGATGTGGTTCAAAGACAAAGGGGTTCTCAAGCTAATTTTGATCTTTTGAGGAGACTTTAGAACTAGTCAAATCAAGATATGTGTATGCAAAGGGGTGTGGATCTTCTTCTTTTGATAAGTTTTGGTACTCAACTAACTGGAATGGACAAGGATTGTTAGGAATAAATCTTCCATAAGCATCCCTTATCCTCCCTCTATGCATGCAGTATCACTCACTATCAGTCAACTCACACAAAAAATTAGTAAAGAATCAGGAGGGTCATTACTTCCTATTAAAGGATATGCTGAGAAAAAAATTCAAAAATACTACAACAAAACTACCAATGACTCCAAAAACTTCCTAGCTTGACACCATCCTTGACAGTGATGCCAAAAATGTTAGCCTCCTACAATGATCTCATAACTAGGATTTTATGGCCATGATTCATAGATTGGACATCTAACCTAAATAGTCATTCAACCATCTTGAAGGTGCATTTAACTTGCGAACCTAGGGATATGAACTTGAAATGGGTCAGCACTGTATGTGCACTAGGGGCTCAAGTAGTCATTGCATTCTACAGCTAAGAAATGCAATGCTGAAAGTAAATTGCTAAAAAGGAAATAAAGCAAATATTGAACATCAACCAACAACTATACTGAACTGAAATGTGTGACATAAATAAAAGATCTGTGCAAAAAATAGGAAACTACTCTGTCTTCTTTGGCTGCAGGAATAAACACAGAATGGACTTCTAGTGGCTGAAGGAACAATCAATGCCAGATTTCAAACTAAGTATCAAATGAAAAGTAATACTAATCTAATGCTAAACTAAGAGAACAAATTACTCACCAAGTGGGCCCCCTTGGATAAGTATCCTCTAAACTAACAAAAAATTAGATGTTCAAACTCATAACTTTATTTTCATTCATTGTAAATCATGCATACAAAGAGTAATGTATTTGTATGACTGAAATGAGAGTACAATGTAAAATCTACCAACTCCAAAGGAGAATCAAATTATTATTTATACTATAGCTAACAGAGCAATCAACTCCATGACTGGGAGGACACCATTTACGAAAAATAGGGGAAAGTGGAGTGGTGATAGTTATGCGTGCATGGAATCCAGTCAAACATGCAAGTCAAGCACATATCTAGCACAATAGTAATGCCCATGCATCCTTGATCTTTAAGGTCCACTACAAGGTAGTTACATTCAATTGCATGAAGAACCTCTACTATCGGCCACCTGTGACCTGGAGCGGCTTCTCAGCTGGACGTTATGGCACATGCCTAATGGGCGGTGTCATTGATAACTTTACATATTAATTGTGTAGTCCAAGGTTAGTACACATAATAACTACACATCAATAACCACTCTAAGACACACTCATTAATTGTATGAAAAATCAACATAGTTGACCCACATATTATGCCAAATATCATTAAAGCTTGCAAAGATAGGGTAATGTCGAATGTCAATGGTTTGAGGGAAACATTATGCCAATGCCAACATTTAAGCATTAAAATACATGACATCAATGAGAAAATAGACTATAGATTCTACCCAAACTATACCAAAAACTAGGCTTACCAGTGGGCCCCATTGGAAAATTAAAAAGCATGGGAAAATTGTTAATTGCTCGACATAAAATATTCAACAACCTTCATTTTAAAAAAATCAAATTTTAAATGATGTGAAAAGTGAAAGGCATGGGTAAACATGTTACTTGCCCAATGTTTTAATATTTGGGAGCCTTCATCTATTTAGAAAGGAAAAAGGATTAAAATAGTTAAAGCATAGTATTTCCCAATAATGAATGTGGGGGTTTTCACTTTCTAAAAAAAGAAGCAAGGCATATTTTAAATATAAAGTGAAATAAGAGGGGAGGCACAGGTAAAATCTATTTTTCCCAATAAAGTATTTTCTTTAAAATATTTACCACTTAAGAAGTTGTGAGGAAAAAATGGAAAGGGTAAAGAGTGAGGAATGGTAAGAGTTAAAAAGGTTAAATGGCTCCACTATAAAATTTAGATTGTTTTATTTGCTAGAGGTGAAAGGGGAAAGTGCAACCAAGCAAGTAAAGGAAATAAATAAAGATTTCATGGAAAAAGAAAAATTATTTGCACCTGGAAAATAATTTTAAAGAGGACCACTAAAATAGCATGGTAAATGAATAGGTGAACTTGGAGTTTTTCTACAATAGATCAAGGTGAGTGAAGGGTATGTGTAGGATCATCATGGAAAAAACAGGACCTTAAGTAGCAAAAAATTTAGAAAAATTAGAGTTAGAGAACTTGATATAAAACTTTGAATAAGTTATCTATGTTATTTCAAAAATATGTAAGAATAGAATCTATAGCAAAGGTATGTGCAGGATCATGATGGGCCAAAAAGTGGCAATATGATGGGTATGTGGCTGACGACTTTTTACCCAAAATTGATGAAACGAAGAGGGTTTTTAAAGGAGATTATCAGCTTTCCACCAATATAAATTATGCTTTTACTTTGAATTTAATATTATTATTATTCATTTTTTATTTGAATTAAACTAAAGTCCTATTAATAGGCGAAAAACATCTATAGCTTTCAAACGATATCACATTTTTTTAATCCAAAACATGTGTCACATTCTATGCTTCTCCTATATATGATTTAAAAAAAGAAAAAATGATTTCATGATTTTTTATCAAGTTAGGTGGTTAGACATACAATTTTTTAATACTTTTAAAAGTTGTAATAAAAATTCATAATTAATTATTTACTGAAAAAATTACAAAATATGCATCACATCGGACATAAGTCATCTACTTAAGTATAAAATATTATAAAAATATTATCATTTTATTGTGGTTAGGTGGTTAGACACCTACTTATTTTTTCCAAAAATTTAAGTACTACTGCATTGAAATTTCAAATTTTCACCAAATAGATTTTTTTTTTTTAAACAAACCTAGTAGTTTAGAAACTACATTTGATTTGCTACATATTCTATTCTTACATATTTTTGAAATAATATAGATAACTTATTCATTTTTTACGCCAAGTTGCTAACTTTGATTTTTCTATTTTTTTGCCACTTAAGGGCCTTTTTCCATGATCATCCTGTAAAATACCCTTGAATGTAGTTTCTAAACTACTAGGTTTATTTTATTTTTTTAAAATCTATTTAGTGAAAATTTGAAATTTCAATGTAGTAGTACTTAAATTTGGGAATAAATAAGAAGCGGTGTCTTCAAACCACCCTAACCACAATAAAATGATAATATTTTTTTTATAAGATTTTAGACATAAGTAGAGGACTCATGTCCTGATGTGATGCATATGTTTTTGTAAATTTTTTCCAAGTAAATAATTAATTATGAATTTTTTATTACAAATTTTTAAAAAATATAAAAAAATTCTATGTCTAACCACTTTAATTTGGTCAAAACTTCATGAAATTCATTTTTTTTTTTAATCCTATAGTATGCGAAGCATAGAATGTGATGCATGTTTTGGATTCAAAAAATGTGATACCGTTTGAAAATTATAGATGTCTTTCAATTATCCTATCAATCAAGACTTTAGTCATAATTCAAATAGAAAATGAAAAATAATTATTTATTAAATTCAAAGTAAAGAATAATTTATATTGGTTGAAAGATAAGAATCTCCTTTAAAAACCCTTTTCATTTCATCAATTTTAGGTTAAAAAAAAGTCGTCAACCACATACCCTACAAATACCCATCATATTGCCATTTTTTGGCCCAACATGATCCTGCACATACCCTGAAATATTTTTTGTGGAGGGCTTCTATTCTTTTACAAACAAATATTTTCAACCATAGGGCATAGATGAATGATCACTCATCATGATGGGAATGAATTTTTGTTTGAGGGAAAGTGAATGCAAGAGGTGTGAACCAAGGTGTAAATTGAAGATTTTTCAAGTGTTGGAGGTAGTTACTAATTAATGGAGCTGAATGTTGCCAAGTGTCTAATGGAGATCTCCTTTTAGGGTTCAATTGGTGATGGGTTTTAGATAGAAATTTGATCTAAGGGTTCTCTTCTTATATATATAGAGTAATTTCTATCTCTTTTGTAAGGGTTCTAAATTTTTGTATGGGGTTGGGTAGACAAAAAAATGTTCAATCTGAGTCACAGAAAGAAGATGTATTTGTCATGTTCTGATTTCATGAGTAAATATCAATTAGTTTGTGCAAATAGAGCATGACTTCCATCAAATTGTCTCCAGATTTATATACTTTAAATCATGAATTTAATAGACAAGATATTTTGAGTTTCTCATCTCAATTTCCTTGAGATTGTGTTGTTTGTTCATAGTTCTATTTCAAGGAAATAGTTAAATCACTTTGAGCAGATAATTTTGATTTCAAGTGTGCAAGGTGGGTTTGTAAGAAGAATTTTGACGAAAAAAATAGTGGATCTACTAGTGCAAGGTATTAGTACTTTTTAATCCACTAGTTGAAGTTTATTTGTTAATGAGATTTTCTTTATGATTCTATATTTGACTCTATGGCCCAAAATTAGGCACTAGTTTGTCATTTAGATAAATGCATTTTTAGAAGCAAATCATTAATTCAAAATCATTTTTTATTTCTATTGTTGGGTTTAGGTGTAGTGTAATATTCTACTTCCCAATTTTTTAGTAAGTGTTGAGATATGAAAAATATAACCCGCTTTAAAGTTGTCAAGACTTTCCTTCATATAATTAATTGGGAAGTATCTACTATAAATGCAATGTCTGTGCATAACTGAAATAATTCTTAGGAATTGTGAAGGGATACCCACCTTGCTTCGACAAAGCCAAAAGTGTAGGATATTTCAATCTTTTTAACTGAATCTTTCATTGGCCAAATCCATCTCTGAGTCTGAGCATTAGAAATTGGTTATTCTTTAGGACTCATTGGATCTATTGATTTAGGAACCAACATGATCTTTGAGTCTTATCCATTGATGAGAATCCTCGGTCCATGTTTCATCCTCCTTTCATTTTTTACCATTAATAGATCAAATCAATCTCATCCATTTCTTTTTCATTTGATCTCGATTAAATCAATTATTTAATGAATATCATATAATTCCCCTAATTTTAATAATTCAAACTTTGTTTTAATTATCAAATTACTAATTCTTCCACTTACAATGGAATATTCCAAGGGAATATTCCTCCTTTTCACATTCCTCCAAAAGGGGAATATTCCCATGGAATATTTCTTCCCTTTTTTGCACAAATAAAATTTTATTTAAATTGAAAAGTATCATTTTTTCCTCACCCATGAGAATATTCCAAAGAATATTCTCTCTCCTCCAATCATTTGAAAAAAGGTATATTCTCACTTGGATTCTTGAGAAAGCTAAACTTGTGACTTCTTGAGCAAGTTACCTTGTGACCTGTGTGTGCAGGTCAAAAGTCTGTTTGTTTGGAACAAATGAGAACCCTTGATTAAATTTCATCTTGCATTCTAACCCATTGGTGAGAATCCATGATACATTCCTCTTCTTCCTTTCATCCTTGACCGCTGATTGATCTTTTTGATCTCAACCCTTCATTTCTCATTTGCTTTCCTATAAACAAAACACTTTTTCAAGAAAAATGGATCTATATTTCAATTGCAAAGTTATGTTGTTGAATTCACCCACACTCACACTCATACTTTACTCACATTTAGCATATTTTAGTTCATTTTTAGTTGCATATTAGCTTTAAGTTTCCATTAATGGCTTCCATGAGAACATAGATGCATACATTTAACTTATTTGTTAATTAGGATTTTTATCTTTTAAGCTTGCATGCATTTAGAGTAGATTTGCATACACCCATATCAATCATCTTAGCATAAATCATGTTAAAATAGCTTTTATCATATTCATATAACTTTAAATCATGTTTTCATATGCATCTATCAATGGTTTCATTAGTTTTCTTCAATAAAATTGATTGAAACAAGCTCATTATTCAAGGGATTGGGAAAGGGTCATCAATGCGACACCACTCCCCCAATCTAGGACAAGTTTCAATATCTTAGATTAGAGGTTTTTTAAGCTTTCATGATTTAGAATGTTAGTTTTAATGGCTTATATGTGTCTTTGTTTACAATGAATAATCTTGTTGGGATTAATGCTCAGTGGGTTAAATATGCCTTGAACTCATATGAATTAGGTGTAGCTAATCTTCACTATGTCATTAGTAACAAATATAAGTAATTTCAATAGAAAAATTACCTCCAAAACATTGATTACCACTTTTGATAAATGCTTATTGAAGTTGAGAATCTATTTTCTTAAGCAACCTCTAAGGAAACTCATTTCATTGATCAAAGTGTATTTGACACATGCGTGATATTTTATCCTAGAAAGTTGTAAGTATTGTTCCTTCTAGTTCATTGAAATATCTTATTGGTATCTTAAGTTTGAATAAACTATTGACACTCCAATGTTGAATGTAGCAACTCTAGTTTGTGCAAGCAAAAGCAAAGGAGAATTATTGGTGAAAAACAAGATTTTCTTATTCTTTAGTAATGGTAATAATTAAACATGGCTTACCTATTCCAATAGTGTCTTGAATTATCATATACATGAGTAATGCATTTTGTCATGTTTGATGTGACATGATAATTCTCACTACTTTATGTTGTTTATTGTTGGGATTTTCGTATTTCACATATTATGGAATATCATCATCAATAAGGAAACCATTAATCTACATGCTTTTAATTAAATAAATTTCTTCATTTTTTTACTTCATCTTTAAATAAATTGCACCAATTTTTCTATTTATCAACATCTCTTCTACCCAAAATATCTATTTCTAAAACTTGCAAAATTTGACCTTGATGAAGTCTAGATATAATTTCCCATTCATCTTTTTTAGTGGTTGCTTGAGCATTGTCATTACCTTCTGATTTAGATTCACTAATGTTTCAATGTTCTCAACTTAGTATTGCTCATTCCAAATGCCATTGGTTATATTTGAAATCCTCCCACTTTTCCACTATGGATTCCTTATTATGCCCAATATGTCTTTGAATGTCTCAAAATGGTTTGTAAAGTAGCAATTCATAAATGAAAAAATCTATCCATTTTTTTTAATCGTGTGTAGGAATGGAATGGAATCTAGGAAACACTCTTACAATTACTGCATTTTTTTTGCATTACATTTGTTTACTCCTTTTATTTTATGATTATATATCCATAATTTTATACATCAGCTAGTGACATACCTTCTATATTGAAATGAATTTTTTATATCCATTTATGAAAGATATTGTTTGTTCTTTATTTTCCTCTTCTTCAATTACAACTACACATATGAAGACCTCATTTGATACATTTAGGTTGAAAAATATTCTACTACTCATTACCACTGGAAGTTCTAAAATTATGTGAATTTTGTTGGCAATATGATTTTCGTTGATGCCAAAAGGGAATCTCATTGATTTCAAAAGGAGTGCTATCAAATGGAGAGTTGCTAATTGATGTCACAAGGGCTTCATAAAGATGTCAATAAGGTGGTTGATCAACATTATGATGCCAAGGAAGCAAGTTTTGAAGTGTTACAAAAGTTCGAGCATCAGACCACAAGCTTACCTATATTGCTTACTTGAGGAGGAAAGAGTTATTCTTTTTAAGCCAAGTCTGATCGGACATTGAACTTTGAACTTTGGGCTTGAGGATTAATTGAAACTACAAGGTTTCAGACATTGGGCTTCAACCATACCCCTTACCAAATGCCTCAAAGGAAATGAAGAAAGTTTGTGTAAAGTTTGAAAGGTTTTGGACTTCAGACTTTGGCCATACCTTGTACCAATTACACAAAGGAAAAGGAAGTTCAAATGTGTTAAGTCAAAGGAGTTAGTCATCAGACATCGGAAGGTTGGCTTATGCCTTACCAAAAGGCAGGTAAGTAGTATGAAGTAAGAGAGAACCCTGAAACTCGAAAGGGTTATGTTTAGAAAGCTTTCAAAGGAAATGTTTTCAAAGCTTTGCAGTTTGGGAGGGTGGTTTATGCCTTGTTCAAAGGTAGGTAAGTGGTATGAAGTAAGGGAGAACCTTGACACCCAAAATGGATTCAACCTTCATGGTTTGGTATTAAGGCTTATGCCTTAATAGTTTGTTAAGCATGAAGAAAGGAGAATGGGGAAATCCTGAAGGGTAACATCCAAAAGGGTTAAGTCTTGCAAAGGATTAGTTTGGGCATCATAGTTCAGTAGGAAAGCTTATGCCATTATATGATATAGTTGCAAATTGGGGTTTAAAGCTTAGACCTGGTGAACAATTTTTTTCATTGGAGCACTTATAGCCTAAATGGATGTTTTCATTTCATTTAGATGGCCCAAAAACCCCTAATTTATATAAAATTTACCCATTCTAGAAAATTTTGATTTTTGACAAAATTTTATTTTGCAAGAAGGATCATCACTATAGGATAAATTCAATATATTTCAAAAATTCATAAATTTTGATCCAAAAGACATTTTTTTGTAAACAAGAATTGTTGTAAATTTGGTTCTATGTACTTTTTAGTGGTGTATATTTCATTATTAGACTAGCTTCTTGTGAAATTTATTGCTATTTGAAGTTACATCTCCCATCTATGCTTCTAATCTCACAAAATTTTACTTAATTATCCAATTTTCATAATTTTGGTGTTGTTGAAAAGGTATTAAGTTTCTATACAATTATATCCAAAAACTTTTTCTATATTTAACATCATGTATCTTTTATTGAGGTTTATGCATATTTTCATTCTAGTTGATAACTTGGACTTACCGACGCCTAGAGAAGTTTTGTCTTTTCAAGAAGGATTTATTCTCAGTATAGATCATATTTAGAAAGTGCAATTTTATCTTGAGGATCTCATTCTAAGATATTGTTTTAATTCTCCATCTTTTTTCCATCTTGGCATTGTAAACTATAGAAAGCAATTTTGGCACGTAATCACACTACATATAAAGTGTCAAATCATATTATTGGGGGGATTCTTGATTGAGTGATTTGGGGAGGTTACCTTATTACATTCTTTTGGTTTATTTTCTTGTGCTCTTATTTTACATTGATCATTATAAGGTTCCTTTGCTAACATCATACAACTATTCAAATTGACATCAACATGCATGGAGTGCTCTAATGACTCAAGGTCACTCTCAATATGTTGAGAATAAGGTACCTAAATTTAAAGATGATGAGAAAAAGATAAAATGAATGATTGAACATACTAAATATCTTGGATGACATATTCATAGCTTACTTTCTCAAGATCTATTGTTTCAAAATGAATCATATAACGATTCTCATTAAGCTTGGAATAAATTGAAAACATTGTATGGTACCAAAAATGAAGTAAAAGGCTATCAAATTGATAATGAACTGATGAGCCTTGATCCTAAGAACTTTCACAACATCCAGGATTGCACCACTAAGGTTAATGATCTAAGAGATCAATGTAAAGCATGTGAAATTGATAAGGACATTCAATTGTTCTATAATGTATTGAAAAAACTTGGTCCTAATTATGTAGCTTTTGTTTCTAGCTTTCATACTCATAGGTTGATTTTGGGGTACATGCATATTCTATGTACATGAACATTTAAAAATTGTGAACTAAGATGTTAATATATAAGCAAAAAAAACTTGTTTCTATGGGTCTTATAAAGTCACCTAAATCTTAGAAATTGTTGGTTATTTAGATGAAAGATTAAGGACATTCTAATAAGAAACAAAAGAAATCAAAGAGGAATCAACATTCAAATCAACCAAAGAATAAATGTCTAAAGGAGAAGCCAATTTTTTTCATTTTGCAAGAAGCTTGGACATGATGAGCATTCTTGTTATAAGAAGGATATTAATGAATTGAAACATCTTATTAAAAATAATCATAGTGATCTACCTTATAGAATGTTTGATTCCACTTATTCTTCTTCAAAATAGTCTAATAAGGACAAAGGTCATGCTATTTTAGTTACTACATCAAGTAGAAAAAGATAAGATCTCTTTTCTTCTATAGGTCTTGGATTAGGAAGATGAATTCTTGATTCAAGAGCATCTCAACATATGGCATCTTCATAGTCTATTTTCTCTTCTTTTGAGCCTTGTGTTGTGTCACCTATTTTGATGGGAAATAATGCATAAATGAATATAATTGAGAAAGGATTTATTTATGTTGGGGAAGGAAATTTCAATGATGTTTTATGTGTACCTATTTTTCAAACAATCTTGTTTCCATCTATTAGATTACCCATCATGGAGCAAGGAAGACCGTGGAATTAACTCCTAATTTAGTTATCATTAGAGACATAGAGAGTAGAGAGATTATTTCTAATGGGATGGTTGATTGTGCATCTCAGTTATACACCTTTGTAGATTTTTCTTATGATGATGAATTTGTTCCTTGAATTATTGAACACACTTCTAGTGTGGACCATGATTTTAAGGAGATTTTTGGCTACTTAAACTTGGGTGTTCTCACATCAAATCCCATTCTTGATCTTTGCATTCCATTTCCTCCATCTTCTATTCTATTTGATGATGTATGTGTTCTCACAATTTTTGCCTCTTGCAATTCAATGTAGAAGGATCTACATCATGTTCTCGATACATATGGCTCCATGGGATGAGTATTTGATAGACATTGATGGTTTGTTTTCTGAGTCCCATATTTCATATTTGGGAGACACCATTGATTGCATTCATCTCCTCTTTGATGAAGGTGATCCTTCTTTAGTTTTTGTGAGGGAACACTTTGACCCTCTTGTTCATTCTCTACATGATCATTGTTCACAATTTGATGTGAGTATGGATTCTTTTGGACAAAATTTAGAGGAGAATTATTTTTCTATAGAGGAGGTATATTTTTATTTGGATTGTCTTCTACATATATTTCTAGGATATTTTAGATTGTCCTATTCAATAGTGCAGCCTGGAATTCTTTTTTGGAGTGTGTCAACTTTAGACATCAACATGGAGACACTTAAGCATAGTTCAAGGACATCACATACTATCCTTCTTACTATATCTTCCTTTCAATAATGGAAAGACATCCTTTATACCATCTTGGTTTTGATTCTTCCTAAGGGGATGAATTCTTTTCAATGAGATTGAATCATCTTCTTCATTCAATGTTGAGCTTCTACCATCATTGCAAAATACTCAACATTGAGGGGTATTGCATTATCTCCCTTCTTGTCTCTTATGAGGGATCTTCTTTAATTCCTCACATGGGTTTTATCATTCTCATTCTTTAGTGAGAGATATTTTGTATCTCTTAGGGAAGAGTTTTGTCCCATTAGGTTTTCTCCTTTTCTTTGTTTGTGATAGATTGTATTTGTACATGGATACCTAACATGTCCTAGTAGCTAGGATCCATCCTTGAATCATTTGTATAATAATATACTCCCTAAGTTGCAATTAATGGGGGGTGTTGGTGTGAATAAATTCTTGTACCTAGCTAATTTCTATTAGTGGGAATTATTCACATGTTAAGTTTACTTAGGTACTAGGTGAACTTCTAGGAGTCTTATGTGTCTAGATAAGGTCTTACCATATCTTATATTTTTGACATTTTTGTTAATTTAGTTGTCCCATGACATAGGATTAATACACTTGTCATGATCTTGTCTAATCCTATGTCTTGCCCTAGCTATATAACCAAGGGGTTCTCATTTTTATTTCATTCCAATCCAATATCATTGTAATATTGAGTATTGCATATTGGTAATATTATCTTGCATCCATTATTGTAGATTTATTTTCCTATTTTTCTCTCTTGTAGAAGGTTTTTTTTGGTTTCACTTGAGTGATACTATAGGCTTCAGTCCTTGACTGACTATAATAATTTTTCTAACTAATATGAGGGGACATTTGACATAATACAGGGTGACTATTAAAAATGTGTGCCTTAAAAGGTTTAGGTTTCAATAGAAAATTGACACTAACATTGTCAATCAAAAAATATGGTAGAAACAAGTGATATTTAATTTTTAATAATGTTTATTTTTCCCAATTATAACTTTAATTATAATGTATTATACTCAACATATAATATAATTGTCAATAAATATTTATTTTAATAATGTATTGTTCACTTTTTTTCATTTAAATTTTGTTTTATATACTAGTTAATGCCAACCTATTAAATATTGGTATTTTCACAATTCAAATTTTTATTAGTATTTTTGGAGCTAATTTTTATAATACTAAATTTGCGAGGATAATCACATTGAATATTTAAAGAAATAGTAAATAGTAAAATTTAACAAGTAATGGGGCTACCCAACCTTTAATGATATTCTTGTAATAGTAAGGACAAGATTTCTTCAATTTCAATCAATTATAATAATTTTCAAAGTGACTTTTTGGAACCACATATCATGGTAAGGTATAAATACAATATTTAATATTTTTTAATCCTTTAACAGGTTATTATCAAATATATTTTCAACCATGTTGCAATATCTTTATAATAAAAGTAATTACAAAAATTGATATTTTTTCTTTAACTAATTATTATCAACTATAATTTAAACCTTTCAAAAAACAACCAATCAATGCGTAAAGGTTCTCTACTAGGAAATTAATTACATACTTGCTCAACTTAAACTATTAGCAAATTTAAAGTGAGACTTGGAAAATATAATAATTATTCACATGTTTTAAAATAAAATTTATCGATGTATTTATTTCACATCAAATCTTGTAGTCCTTGGTATGGAATCCACCTATATCACAACTCTTGTTAATTATTTTCTTACACTATTAGGTATTAGAGATGTAAATTAAGACTAAGTAAATTATTTGAATTTTCACATAAATAAGAAAACTAAAAAATGTTTACTTATCATTAGCAATAATTTTAGAGACTAGGTGTCAAAACTATTTATCATGGGTCAATGGTTTATAAATTTCCATTTTTGACAAATTTTATGATTTTAAATGTTGCGGTATCATATTTATGATATAGGCCTAAAATATTAGTTTAAGAAATAAACTTACAAAATAAGATAATACATAATTTAATCCATTTGAAATTGTTGTGTATAATTTTGAGAGATGCAATCTGAAGATGAACAATTATTAGATCCTTTCATCTAATATGATATGACTATGAGATCAACTTTTATTAATAAACTATAAATTGCACCTTAGTGTGCAATGGGTATGCCAAAGAGGTATGGAAGGTCATTTAGGAAAAAATAGTTTATTTTTTGCATATGTTTGTGTAGTACATGAGGTCAATTGGTAGGCCATATAGAAAATAATATTGTTTGTGCAACAAAGGTCTCAATGAAGAAATGATGGATTCAAATTAACTATGCATCCAATTACATGGATCTAGAAATAATTGAAACAAAACCTCTAAATTAGGAAGATAATTAAGCTCCATAATCTAGGGTGAAAAAGAGGGATAGGAGAGATATAGGGTGGAAGAGAAAGAGATAGAAATAGGGAGAGAGATAAAGAGGAAAATAGAGATTTAGATGGAGATGGAGAAGGAGAGAGAGAGAGATAGGAGAGAAATAAATAGAGGTGGAGGAGATAAGCATATAGAGAGGGAGAGAGATAAAAAAGACATGAATATGGAGATACAAAGTGATATATAGAGAGAGGTAGAGAGACAGAGAGATATAGGGGTAGAGAGAGATGGCTGGATAACGAGATAGAGATAAGAGGGAGATATAAAAGAAGAAATATGAAGAGAGAGATAGAGTGTCAAAGAGATATAGATATAGAGGTATAGGAAGTTGGAGGTGGAGGAAGAGAGGGAGATATACAGATGGATAAAGAGAGGGAGACATGTCTAGAGATAGAGGGGGAGAGAGGAAGATAGAAGTAGAGATGAATATAGAGGGAGATAAATGGATAGAGAGATAGAGGGAGGTAGAGGGATATATAAAGATATAGAGAGAGATAGAGAGATATGGAGGAAGAGATAAAGGTATAGAGGGAGAGGGAGTGATAGATAGGGAGAAATAGTTTGTTAGATAGAGTGATATAGAGATATAGATATAATGAGACATATATATATATATAGAGAGAGGGAGAAACAAAATGAGAGATAGATGGATACATAGATAGACAAAGAGAAGAAGATATAGATAAATAGAAATGGGGAGAGGGAGAGATAAAGATAAGGAGGGAGAGGGAGAGAGAAAAAGGGAGAGATAGAGATGTATATGGAGAGAAAGAGGGAGATATAGATATATATGGGAAGAGAAAGGGAGAGAGAGAGAGGTAGAAATAGAGATATAGATAGGGGATAAGGAGGGAGAGATGGAGGGAGAGAAAGGGAGATAGATAGGTAGAGGAGGAAGAAAGAGAAGAGGGGAGGGGGGAGAGGGAAAGAGATAGGTAGATAGGGAGACATATATGTAGAGAGGGAGAGAGAGATAAAAGAGGGGGAGAGGGAAAGTTTGGGAGGGAGAAATAGGGATGTGTGTGTGTGTGTCTAAATAAGAGAGAGATATTGAGATAGATATAGTGGGAGATATATATAAATATATAGAGGAGGGAGAGCAAGGGAGGGAGAGAAATAGAGAGAGGATAGAGAATTAGAGATATAAAGAGGAAGCAATAGGGAAAGAGGGAGAGATAGAGATAGGGGAGAGGTAAGGAGATATAGATAGGGAGAGAGATAAAGAGGAAGATAGAGATAGCTCAATATAGATGGAGATCGAGATGGATTTAACTAATAAATATAAAAATACTTATTGATAGCAAGAGAGGTAAGTAATGTTGATCAATATGTTTGAGAGTTGTGAGTCTATGTATGAAGAGAGTTTCATGTACCTATATAGAAGCCTCTAGCCTATTTATTGAAAAAGCTGAAATAATTACTATATAAACTCAGAAAATCCCTTGACTAGTTGAACTATTGACTTGGCTAGTGCATGGGAAATCGAGTTTTATTTCTTGTATTGTTTATGGTGAGTAGTAGCTTTTCATCCCTCCCTCCTATCTATTCCTCCACTTCCCACCCCCTCTCGTTTCATCTCTTTAAAATAGAAATTAAGTTGTTAAATTTCTTATACATTAATTTAAATAATATATGTAAACTATATATATATATATATATAATGTGCTTTATATTTCATATAATATGTAATAATAACTATAATTTGAACACATTTTCCAATAAATATAGGTAAATATATATACTCTAAAATGGGGTGGGGGACCTAGCTTGATTGGCTAAAGCATCCTATTATAGTCAAGAGGTCACGAGGTCTAGGCTCCCCCTATCCCCATGGTATCAGAGGGCATGTCACACCAACATCATCGACCACATGAATTTTTTTTTACCAAGAACAATTTATTAGATGCACCACAGTTCTTAATCCCTCTGATATAAAAAAAATAAAAATAATAATATCCTAAGAAACATTTAAATCTAACATATTTTATATTATATATAATTTTATTTTATATTTTTATATTAAAATTATTTTAGAAATTATATTTTATAATGTAAAAAAAGAATTTGTAATTTTAAAAATAAGAAATCATAAAAAATAATTCAAAATATTAAGTGTAATAATTTACATTATATAAATATAATTACACTGAAGGCGTTCCCCCAATGGAGTTTGCCAAACCCATTTGGCCTATCGACGGTTACAATTACACAAGAAAGGATGGACTGCCATTCGATAGATCATGCTCGTCCATTGCTTTCTGTAGTCTGGAGATGCATTTATATCGATAGGATTTGGTTCGAAGGGAGTTGGTGTCGATGTATGCAACGTCAAAAATATCCTTGCTGATAGCTCATTTTCTTTGGTTTCGTTTGCCTTGGTTTCATTTGCCCTCATCTATAGAATAATGGGGTGGTAGGGTTTTGAAATTTTATCAGCTTTTCTCATTGCCATCGTTGATAGGAGGACACATTTTGTGTTGAATCTTGCGATGAGTCACTTGCCACTTCTTAGATCTACTTTTTCTTGTATTGTGAATAGAATGAAACAACTGGTGTAGTGATATGTTGTTTATTATTTTGAGTTAAAATAGATTGAATGCAATCCCACCCAAAATAGTGATGGTGTCTAGCAGTCATCTTCCATTAAAACTCTTACAAATTCCTCCTTTTGCTATCTTTCATTAGATATCCATACTTTGTTCCAAAGCTTCCATTTTTGTGCAGGCTGAGTGGGCGCTGAAAAAGGCTATCAAATTTGACTTTACCTCGACCATTTCCATCTCCTTGAGAGTTTCTAAACCCTTTCAATAAATCCATTTTGTGCATAACCTGCAATTATTGCATTTCACAAACCACTTTCTCTAAGTCATTCTATCAACTGGTTCACAATGCTTTCTCTTAGTCATTCTGTCAAATAGTTCATGTGCCTTGTGTATGCTTTAAATATATGTTACCATATAATAGATTTGTAGAATGTTTATTAGAATGCCTCAAAATGCCCATGCAGTAAGACTCCAAATATGCTGTAAATGTTAGATGAAAGATGAAATTCTTTCTTGTACTAAAATTTCTCAGCATAAAACCCATAAGAGAGAACTTTATAAAAGGGTCTGCATATTCAGTGTTCGTTGTCACTTGGGACATTTGGCAAAAAAAAGAATCTCTGAAGATGACATGTAAATTTTGACATCCTCCTAGGAGCTACACAATATATTTGGAAAAGGACTTAGTTAAGTAGATGATTAAGACTCTCGAATATGATTTGCAAATTAAGCACTCCCTCCTCTACTGGTTGATCAATGTAAATGGTAAAAAATCCTCTTAAAAATAAATCCTTTTTATTTAACATTTTGGACCCTCGTACAATATAGGGACTTTGACACTGTGTTGTGAATTATTGGAAAATCATGTTGTTGATGTTATGGGATGCGTCATTTTCAGATTTTTCCTGTATCAACATGTTTTTCAGTAATGTCTATCATGCATATTGGATGTACATTTGACCAAAATAGAATTTTTTTTAAAAAAATCTGAAAAATGTGTTCTAAATTTTTATTTATTAGTATTTTCAGCAATGTTCTAAATTTTAAACAATAGGAATTATTTGTCCTGGCTAAGATTATATTAAGGTATATATGACTTTAGAAAGCAATAAAATGATACATGGGATCATGATTATGTAAATATTATATAATTTTTTGTGCATGTTTTGTGTAAATACTATATATATAACAACTTATCAGAAAATCAAAGAATCGCTAATTTCCATACAGCTGAGCCTAGAAGCACATTGCAATTTGATACAATGTGAACAAAAAAGTCTTAGATATAATCACATGACCATGTATAAATCAAAATGAATGCATTTCTTCACTATATTTGTGTCATAGTCAACCTGCTAATGGAGTAAATTTACCTAAATCAGCTATTGAAAATGATCTTGTAAGTTGAATTGCTATTATTTTTCCCTAGAAAGCTCAAGCTCATTAAAACTATTAAGCTAATTTGTTCAAGAAATTGGATTTAGGCCTCATCCAAGTCAATCTGGATCACACTTCACTTGTCTTGTTGATTCCTATAAGGATGCACTATAAATTGACTCATAACTCATTCTTAAAGATTAACTACTCTAAATATGCCTCGTAACTGCAAAAACAAATTTCATTGCACAAATAAATAGTTTCAAAAAAGCTTTATCTGATAGAAGCTCCTAGAATGGTGGAACACTAAAATGATATTACCATGAATGGGTTCTAGGGCACTAATTCCATTCACTAATACTAGTATGCATGTCATTGACTACTGCTCGAAGAGTGAATGGTGCTACTGTTGAGATGCTTCTATAATGAATGGTGATACTCTGCAAATGCTAATAGCATGAATGCCATCACCAATGAGAAAGGTATACCAAGATAATTTTTTGTCCTTTTTATGTTTTAATTAAAATTTAATTTCTTTTAGAGTGCTGAGCTATATGGCATGGACGACCATCCTGCTAACCCAAATGGATTTGGGTATGTTTCTTAGCTGTGCTAGTTTCATCAAAATGTCCTGGGGACAGAAAGCAGAAGGTTTTTATAGGGTATGTATTCTCGTGTATCATAGTTTTTTCTTCAAGGACCTATCTTACCTAGATAGCATGGCCTGTTGGACAGATTTTGCACACAGTAGTGAATAATATTTGGTCTTTTTTCTACTGACCTCTTTCAATTTATAGGGATGAAATAAAGCATGGGAATACTTTAAAACAAACTACAAATGAAGATGGGGAAAACACACCAAACAAAAAAATTGATGCCTCTAATCTAGAAGCTAAAACTACATGACATTGACATGTTTTCCAAAAAAGGGCCTAACCAAAAAAAATTGAAATGCAAAAAGGGATGTGGCTGTCAATAGACCAAACATAAAGAGATTGGGAATTTTGTGGATATTTCTATCATAGTAGTCTCCCTTTGTGATTATAATACAACTTAAGATAAGATTATACTTTCCTTATGAATGAGTTTAAATGTCATATTTTCATATGGTAGGATTGGCATGCCTTGTGAAGGGTTAAATTTGATGGAGTTACCTTTAATTTGATGTAGCAACTTTCCAGTTGAAAACACGTGTTGCACTTACAGAAATGAACATAGCGGAACAAAAGGGGAATACAATAAATATTATCAATCCCCCCAAAAAATGTACTTTAATAACTCTTCAAGCCATGCAAAGGCCTTACCAGTATAAAAAATGGGGAGACTGTCAAGGTTAGTCATACTAGTGACATGTACTCACCCTATAACAAAATAAAAACTAAACCTACCACCAAAATGATAACTACAACCTATCAAGCTATTTACAGAGAACAATGAAACTTAATTTAGCTATGCTTACCTTAATTTTATTCTGTGCTACCCCAATGGAGTTTTCCAAACCCATTTGGCCTATCGACGGTTATAATTACACAAGAAAGGATGGACTACCATTTGATAGAGCATGCTCATCCATTTCTTTTTATATTCTAGTGATGCATTTATATCAAGAGGATTTGGTTCAAAGGGAGTTGGTGTCGATGGAGGCGGCGTCAAAAATATTGTTGTTGATAGCTCATTTTCTCTAGTTTCCTTTTCCTTGGTTTCATTTGCCCTTGTCTACAGAAAAAAGGGGTGGTAGGGTTTTGAAATTTGCTCAGCCTTTCTCATTGCCATCGTTGATAGGAGGACACATTTTGTGTCAAATATTGCAATGAGTCGCTTACCACTTCTTAGATCTACTTTTTCTTGTATTGTGAATAGATTGAAACAGCTAGTGCAGGGATATGTTGTTTATTATTTTGAGTTAAAATTACTTGAATGCAATCCCCCCCAAAATAGTGATGGTGTCTAGCAGTCCTCTTCCCTTAAAACTCTAACAAATTCCTCCTTCCGCTATGTTTCGTTGGATGTCCATACTCTGTTCCAAAGCTCCCATTTTTGCACAGGCTGAGTGGGCACTGAAAAAGGTTGTCAAATTTGACTTTAGCGCCACCGTTACCATCTCATTGAGAGTTTCTAAACCCTTTCAATAAATCCATTTTTTGCATAACCTGCAATCATTGCATTTTAGAAACTGCTTTCTCTAAGTCATTCTGTCAACCGGTTCACAACGCTTTCTCTTAGTCATTCTGTCAAATAGTTCATGTGCCTTGTATATGCTTTAGAGATATGTTACCATATAATAGATTTGTAGAATTTTTATTAGCATGCCTCAAAATGCCCATGCGGCAAGACAACAAATATGCTGTTAATGTTAGATGAAAGATGAAATTCTTTCCTATACTGAAATTTCTCAGCATAAAACCCATAAGAGAGAACTTTATAAAAGGGTCTACATATTAAGTGTCCGTTGTCACTTGGGACATTTCGCAGAAAAATAATTTTTGAACATGAGATGCAAATTTTGAAATACTCCTAGGAGCTACTCAATATATTTGGAAAAAGACTTAGTTAAGTAGATGATTAGGAATATTGAATATGATTTGCAAATTAAGCACTCCCTCCTCCACTGGTTGATCAATGTAAATGGTAAAATATCCTCTTTAAAATAAATCATTTTTATTTAACATTTTGGACACTCGTACAATATAGGGACTTTGACACTGTGCTGTGAATTATTGGAAAATCATGTTGTTGATGTTATGGGATGTGTCATTTCTGGGTTTTTCCTATATCAGTATGTTTTTTAGTAATGTCTATCATGCATATTGGATGTACATTTGACCAAAATAGAAAAAAACATTTAAAAAATCCCAAAAATGTGTTCTAAATTTTTGTTTATTATCAACAATGTTCTGAATTTTAAACAATAGGAATTATTTATCCCAGCTAAGATTATATTAAGGTATATATGACTTTAGAAAGAAATAAAATGATACATGGGATCATGATTATGTAAAGATTATATAGAATTTTGGGCATTTCGTGTAAATACTATATATATAGCAACTTATTAGAAAATCAAAGAATTGCTAATTTCCATACAGCTGAGCCCAGAAGCACATTGCGATTTGATACAATGTGAACAAACCAGTCTTAGAAATAATCATGTGACCATGTATAAATCAAAATGAATACATTTCTTCACTGTATTTGTGTCACGGTCAACGTGCTAATGGAATAAATTTACCTAAATCAGCTATTGAAAATGATCTTGTAAGTTGAATTGCTATTATTCTTCCCTAGAAAGCTCAAGCTCATTAAAACTATTAAGCTAATTTGTTCAAGAACTTGGATTTAGGCCTCATCCAAGTCAATTTAGATCACACTTCACATGTCTTGTTGATTCCTATAAGGATGCACTATAAATTGACTCATAACTCATTCTTAAAGATTAATTACTCTAAATATGCCCCGTAACTGTAGAAACAAATTTAATTGCACAAATAAATAGTTTCAATAAAGCCTTATCTCATAGAAGCTCCTAGAATGGTGGAACACTAAAATGATATTACCATGAATGGGTTCTAGGGCACTAATTCCATTCACTAATACTACTATGCATGTCATTGAGTACTGCTCGAAGAGTGAATGGTGCTACTGTTGAGATGATTCTATCATGAATGGTGATGCTTTACAAATGATAATAGAATGAATGCCATCACCAATGATAAAGGTAAACCAAGATAATTTTTTGTCCTTTTTATGTTTTAATTAAAATTTAATTTGTTTTAGAGTGTTCAGCTATATGGCATGGATGGCCATCCTGCTAACCCAAATGGCTTTGGGTATGTTTCTTAGATGTCATAGTTTCGTCAAAATGTCTTGGGGAGAGAAAGTAGAAGGTTTTCCTAGGGTATGTATTCTCGTGTATCATAGTTTTTTCTTCAAGGACTTGTCTTACCTGGATAGCATGGCCTGTTGGACAAATTTTGCACACAGTAGTGAATAATATTTGGTCTTTTTTCTACTGACCTCTTTCAATTTATAGGGATGAAATAAAGCATGGGAATACTTTAAACCAAAATACAAATGAAGATGGGGAAAACACACCAAACAAAAAAATTGATGCCTCTAATCTAGAAGCTAAAACTACATGACACTGACATGTTTGCCAAAAAAGGGCCTAACCAAAAAAAATTGAAATGCAAAAAGGGATGTGGCTATCAATAGACCAAACATAAAGAGATTGGGCATTTTGTGGATGTTTCTATCATAGGAGTCTCCCTTTTTTATTATAATACAACTTAAGATTAGATTATACTTTCCTTATGAATGAGTTTAAATGTCATATTTTCATATGATAGGATTGGCATGCCCTATGAAGGGTTAAATTTGATGTAGTTACCTTTAATTTGATGTAGGAACTTGCTAGTTGAAAACTCATGTTGCACTTACATAAATGAACATAGTAGAACAAAAGGGGAATACAATGAAGATTATTAATCCCCCAAAAAATGTACATTAATAAATCTTCAAGCCATTCAAGGTTAGTCATACCAGTGACATGTACTCACCCTGTAACAAAATAAAAACTAAACCTATAGCCAAAATTATAACTACAACCTATCAAGCTATTTAGAGAGAACAATGAAACTTAATTTAGCTATGCTTACCTTAATTTATTTCATGCTATGCGTACCTTAACAATGTTTTGAAATATTTAGTTGTTCCATTCATTAGAAGCACTCATTATCTCCAATTGGGTATGTATTTTTAATGAAAATGTTCCTTTCATATGCAAACAAGCTACCTTTTAAAAACAAGTGAGATCAAAATTTATAAGGAATGCATACAAAATTAGGACAAATTATTTTCATAATGCAATTTCTTTTTGAACATAGACTCCACGATCATCAATTTATCTACCAACAACCAATTTCAACACTGCCCATACACCCCTTAAGACAATTATAATGGAAAATCCTTTTTTAATTATCATATAATTAATTTTCATTAAACTGTCTATCGCAGTCAATTCATTTTTTGAGAAAGGAATACAAAGCTTTGTAATAATTGCAATTCAACTTGTATAAAGCTTGAAAATACCTCTTACTATCCACAATGCTATATCTTTTTTGTTGTATATAATACAAATTTTGTTATGATCAATACCATGTTCTATAAACATGGGTACCTACAATTTACAATTAAAAGCAATACAAAGTCTTTTTAGATCCCACAATGTTATCTTTTGCACTTGTATGATATTATTCTCTCTTCTTATTTTTAATCTATACATTCCAATATGGACAGTCATATTGAAAATTAATATTGTATTGCTTTGACCCCAAGCAACCCATGTCATGGAAAAACAAGTAGAACTTTTGCAAGCAAAGTGTTCTCCCCGTAACCAGCTATGGCGAATAAGGTACCATGCAAAGAAGGATTCTATTAATAGTGGAAGATGAGCAAACCATCATGATTTGTATGCAGGAGCTTCCACATCCACACCCTCTCCTTATAGTAACCCCACCCCATTACAAGCACCTATAACTCATATGCAGTCAATATTACAACCAAGCTCCGCCTAACAAGCCCAAAATTCTCCACTATTTCCTACAAACTATTACACCACTAGGAACTCCTTCCATTCAAAGTTGAACAACCTATCAAACATTTTAACATGCCAAGTATGCATGGAACGATATCCAAGAATAAAAACAAGGAAATTCAGTGGTAGTACTACTTGTTCAAGGTGCATTTTATAGAAAAATGACAATCATTTGTCAAGGTGGAGCAACATGGACCCCGATGAGCAAACTGCTTGTTTGTGACACCTAACATAGGTTGAGGAGATGCTTATAGCACAAGTCAGACTTGTCCTCCAAGTTACTTATGCAAGAGGGGCCATTTAAAATATAGTGGCCACACTATTTGTTTTCCTCAAGATATTACTATAATTGCAACTTATTTACCATGACATATACATGACCTAGATATACTCATAGCTAATAAAAAAAATGTTGCTTCCTAGTAATATAGCTTCTATGTTTTCCAATCACGTGTTCACGAGGCTTTACAGTATAAGATATTTAATGACCCTTACTACAAAGATGCACAATTAGACGAGGCATCTCTCTTATGCTTGCCTATTGCCTCCACTGACATCTTTGACCTTCTTCATGCAACAACCTCAAATTTAGATCCCTCACATGTATGTTTCATGGAAACAAATAATCCAGACGAAGAAGAGTTGTAAGATAATTTGCAAGCAGCAACATCATTTATGGAAAACCTGTGCCCTACCCATACAGAAGTGCAAGAAATGCGAACCTTGTTGCAATTAGGGGAAGGGCGCTGAACTCCAACTATTGATTGGCCACAAGCTTCTTTGACACCCATCAATGAATACTGCACTAAAGGATTATTTGTTATGGAATTCCCCACATTGTTTGCAAAGGGAACAACTACATTTAATCGACAAAATATGAGAGAGGTCAAGCTACATGAATATGCTCTCCATCTTCTAAGATACCATGATAATAGGTTCAGCCAACACCCATGGTTTAGATACTTCATATTTAATATTATCATGTGCCACCGAAGCCAGGCCATGACTTTTTCTTTTTTTCAAATGCACTTGGAATGTAGCCTTCCAACAACAATACTTGCCCTACACCAAAGATTAAAGGACCTTCCTGATGACAAGCTTGTAGACTAGGTTATGTGGTTTGGCTCAATAATACATGGCACATGACCCTTTTGGACTCACCATAGGGGGGAGCTATCTGACATGGTTATTCAGATTAGTTGCCCAACTCTATTCTTTACCCTCAGTGTAGTGGATACTAAATGGCCATACATACACAAAGTCATGCCATCTACTGCACCATCAAATGCTACGGCTGCAACTTAGTCGAGGATCCAAAATATAGTACAAAACCTGCACCTTTCTGGACTTTACATTTATCACAGATTTATTGCTTTTCGTGAAGAGGTTTTGGAAAAGCTCGTTTGCACAACTGACTACTAGTACAAGTAAACATGTTTCACATTGTTTTGTTTTAATCTTTTCCATACACTAATTTCTTACTAACATCTCCACTCTCTAGGTATGAATGGAAACATCGAGGTTCTACACATTTCAATGGCTTCCTTTGGCTCAAAGAAGCACCTGATATTGCCACACTAAAATGGAATAATCTTGCATTAGTTCAAAATGCAATCAACTATATTGACAAATATGTCTCTGCATGGAACCCGTGCCCCCATCCAATCTCACACGAAAGGGTTCCATGATCTACCTTTGACACCCATGCTTAATGGACACAAGAATGATTATGTTGGCCAACCCTTCACATGACTACAATGAACTACTGAACTGTGTTCAACACATACACGTACTTTGAACACATGCTTTCAAATAAAAGGAGCCACCTTTAAATGTTGATACAAACCCCCTTGGCCCATCCAAGCCACTTGAAGCCTTTCAAATGAGAGTGGCCAACCAAAGTACACCCTTTCTCATAATGATGATAGAGTTAATCTTCACAACCCTACTATCCTCTCTATTTGGCGAGCAAATGTAGATTGCCAACCCATTTATCAATAGATGCAGTTCTCAAATATATAGAAAAATATGTAGCAAAAGCAGAAAGAAAATTTGAAACATACCATGCAATGCTTTCTCTTATTTCAACTAGCTTTGAACTTGGCAAGCTAGCACCAATAGCTTTTAGAAAAATGCTTGTTGAAAAAATTGTCGACTATGATATTAGTTCTCAAGAAAGTTGCCACCTTTTACTAAAACTAACCCTTTGCCTATCTAGTAGGATGTTTGTTTCTTTAAATTTAAACCAAAAACACTATCAACACATTCCACTCTCACCCACATCCCCATCACCAAACATAGACTACATTGATGCATACATGGGTCGTCCTCTTTGTTTGGAGACAATGACACTGATTGATGTCACATAGTAATGGAGCTTTAGAGCAAGTCATTAATCAAACCAATGGAAAGAGTGTGCCACAAAGGCTATTGTTCGAGTATCCTCGTGCTTCACAAGTATTCCTGTAAGGGATGATCCAAAATTTCATGAGTTTTGTTGGAGTGAATTGTTTCTGTACAAACCATTTCGTAACATTGCATATGACTGTGGGTCATCCACCATTGAAATTGTTTCTAACTGGGAGAGGTTGGCATGCACTTACCATCCATGGCATGTGCAATGCATTGCTCCATAAACAACCACAAATCTAGATCCCAGCACTCGTTCAAGAAATGATGAACAACCACAACAGTGCAACCAATAAGAATGGCAAGTTTTGTCAAGTGTACACCTAGGCCATCCAATCCACCTAGATGAAATTGACATGCTAGGTAACTGTGAAATAAACGTTAGCCATGATTGGTAGACTCCATCAATAAATCCACTATATCACACCTTCGCTACCAACTTCATAGACATAAACCGCACAACATTTCAAGTCCCTCTTTTTCCCAATGTAAATAACCCATTTTCCCTATCATTAGAACAAAAAGAAATACTAGATTTAGTGTTGTCGTACCTATCCTCCAAAACTTACCAAACACCACTAAAAATAATTGTTCAAGGAACTACAGGAATTGGAAAGTCACACCTAATAAAAAATATCAAGTCAACACTCAATGGTTCATCTCCAAGTAGTTAGATATCACTCCTACTTCTTGCACCTATAGGTGTTGCAACTTTCAACATTAGAGCATCAAAAATCCATTGTGCACTTCGCATACCCATCAAAGAGATGGCTCCCTTGCAAGGCCAAACACTAGCAAGCTTCCAAGAGAAAATGTACTTTGTTTGCTACATTCTAATAGACAAGATGAGCTTCATCGGTCCAAAAATGCTAGAACGCATTGACATTCATTTACGTAAAGCATTCCCTGCACATATCCACACATTGTTTGGTGGCCATTCATTCCTACTCTTTGGAGACCTGGGAAAACTACCACCAATCAAAGACATTCCTATGTACTCTTCTTCTTCCTATGGTGGGACACTATTGCGTAGCTTCCAAACAGTTATTACACTTAACAAAATATTTCGTCAAAGCAGAGAGGATTCCACTCAATTTCTATTTTGTGAACTATTGTGCAATTTAAGGAAGACAGAACCCACAATTGCATATTGGCAACTTCTAATGTCATGGTCAACCTCTGCACTAATGTCCATAGAACAAGGCACTTTCTTATCATCCATACATCTTTTTGCAACCAATGAAATGGTCTCCCTCCATAATAAGTGCATGTTGTCATCTTTAGCACAACCCATTGCCTTATCCATTGTAGAGAAACCAAGGAGCTCATTACACTTAAATCCAAATGATGAACAACTCCAATCTCAAATCATGCTCTGTGTCAACCAAAAGGTTATGCTATGTTGTAATCTTTGGACTAATACAGGCCTTGTCAATGGTTCTCTTGGACAAGTCAAACATATTATCTACAAGGAGGATGAAAAACCACCCCAACTCCCCTTGTTTGTTGTTTTTTGCTTCAAGCATTACATAGGGCCTACCTGGGATCCAAACAATCCAACACATGTCCCTATTACCCTAATGCAGGAGCACCGTTGATGCAATTTTAAGTTATATTACAAAACTTTGGTTTTTTCTTTTTTTGGATTTATTGATGTAAATAAGGTCATTTGAGACCATACTAAGTGGTTTAGTACCATTTTTGGTCATTTGGTGAAATTTAGACAAATATTGTAAAAAATGTAAAAGTTGCTCAAGAAAGTTGTTAAGTAACTTGTTAAAAAGTGTCATTAAGGTGTTTTGTCAACAAACTAATCAAAAGGTAGTTGAAAATACTTGTTTTTGGTTGGAAATGTATAAATAAACCCTCAAAAACTTGAATTTGAGGTTGGAGACATTATTTTTGAAATTTGATGAATGGAAACCTCAAATATTGTGTGCATTTTTTTTATTCTCACATTGTTTTTAGGCTGAAGTTGTGTATTGTACGGCCTGGCATGGGCTCATATCATGGAGTATCATATATGGATGGAAATATATTTATTTCTAGTTTACAATTATTTTTTTCTCATTGAATTTTATTTATTTTCATGGGAGATATGACTATTTTGGTGAGACTGCCCTATTCTAATAATATTGTGCAGAATTTGTAGTCTGAAAAATGTGATGGTACATATTGTAAAGTATATATTTTGGATCTGAAACCAATTGGATTTTTTTTCCATGTGAATCTAATTTCATTTTCTTCAAGTCTCATCAAATTTCATCAAGATTTGAATAAGTTATGACCATTTTTGTGAGGGTAGGTCTAAACCCTACCTAGGCTTTGTAGTTTTGGGAAAAATGCAATAAATTTATTTTACATCATTGGATCTTCATAAAAATTGGAAGAAAATTCTATAATTATGTTATCTTGAATCTCACAGAATTGATTTGATTCATTATTTTTTTGTGAAAGTTATTAATGACAGTTCGTTGCATTAAATTGTGGGCTACCATGGCAATGTTTCCAATATGATCTAGAATGCACTTGATCATTGTTTGAGATGAATCGGTTTATGAAAGTTGTCAAGTGAATTAATTTTGTTGAATTTTTGTCATTGTTGATGATTTATTAGTTGTTTTATTATAAAGTAAGCCAAGAATGCCTAAGAGCAAGAATTTTGTATCATTGCTCTGAATGATTGGTTGAGTTGAATTGTGATCCTCCTAACTCTGCATTAAATTGGTATCAGATCCAAGTAAGGTCTGGGTAGAGGAAGAGTTTTTGTTTGTGGTTGTGGTTTTGGTTGTGTTTGTGTTGTGCAGGTTGAGGAAGGAACCTGATTGCCTAAGTGAGGCAAAGTGAAGTGGAAGCAAGGAGAGACCTGCTTGTGAAGATGGATTTGGTGAGAAGATTGGGAAGACATTTGCAAGCTGAGGATTCAAAAAGAAGAAAGAAGAAGAAGCAAGAGGAAAAATAGAGGAAGAGAAAAGAGGAAGATATGTTTAATCAAGAGATCAAAGAATTAAAGGAAATGATAGAGAATTTGCTCAAAAGAGTCACAAGTTGGCATTTGACAATGAAAGAGAGAGTTGTGTGTCCCATCAAAAATATTATACAAAGAATGAAAAGACAAGCAAGGACTATAGCACATGAGGCTGAGGTAAATTTTGTTTAGAAAAGTGATATTCCAATTGTGTTTGACGATGAACAAACTTCTTTGTTGGTTGATGAACATGTTGATGTTCAGATTAATGATATGGTTGTTGTTGGTACTCAAGTAGTTTATGAAATTGTTTTTGATGAGAAAGTAAAGAAGGTTGTTGATGTTGATGATAAAGTTGGTATTGATACTCAAGATGTTGTTGATAATAAGGTTGCTAATAAAGATGTTACAAACTTGTTTGCTGAAGAGGTGTATGCATATTTTCAAGAGTATAATGCAGGTTATGGTTATGGAGAACATGTTATTATATGTTACTCTAATGATGAGAATGAAGATATAGATGATGCTACTGAGGTTTGTACACAAGAAATGCAGTTTTGGGGCCTAGAAGTTGAGAAGATGATAGAGAAGAGATGGTATCAGTAGAAGAGGAAGAAGGACCCAGGGATAATTGCTAGGATGAAGTAAAAACTTAAAAATAATTGGAAGACTAGGAAGGAGTAGACTAGCATTCAACGGGACTTGAATTTTCTTTTCTCTGGGAGTATATTGCAGGAGCACCCTTGATGCAATTTTAAGTTATATTGTGAAACTTTGGTTTTTTCTTTGTTTTGGATTTGTTGATGTAAATAAGGTCATTTTAGACCATCCTAAGTGGTTTAGTACAATTTTTGTTTATTTGGTGAAATTTGGACAAATATTGTAAAAAATGTAAAAGTTGCTCAAGAAAGTTGTCAAGCAACTTGTTGAAAAGTGTCATTAAGGTGTTTTGTCAGCAAAATAATCAAAAGGTAGTTGAAAATAGTTGGTTTTGGTTGGAAATGTATAAATAAACCCTCCAAAACTCTAATTGGAGGTTGGAGACATTATTTTTGAAGTTTTATGAATGGAAACCTCAAATATTATGTGCATTTTTTTTATTCTCACATTGTTTTCAGGCCAAAGTTGTGCATTGTACGGCCTGGTATGGACTCATATCATGGATTATCATATATGGATGGAAATATATTTGTTTATATTTTACAATTATTTTTGTCTCATTGAATTTTATTGATTTTTGTGGGAGATATGACTATTTTGGTGAGACTGCCCAATTCTAATAATATTGTGCAGAATTTGTAGTCTGAAAAATGCGATGGCACAGATTGTAAAGTATATATTTTTTATCTGAAAGAAATTGGATTTTGTTTCCATGTGAATCTAATTTCACTTGCTTCAAGTCTCATCAAATTTCATTAAGATTTGAATAAGTTATGACCATTTTTCTGAGGGCAGGTTTGAACCCTACCTATGCTTTGCAGTTTTGGGAAAAATGCAATAATTTTCTTTTACATCGTTGGATCTTCATAAAAATTGGAAGAAAAGTTTGTAATTATGTTATCTTGAATCTCACAGAATTGATTTGATTCATTATTTTTTTGTGAAAGTTATTAATGACAGTTCGTTGCATTAAATTGTGGGCTACCATGGTAATGTTTCCAATATGATCCAGAATGCACTTAATCATTGTTTGAGATGAATCGGTTTATGAAAGTTGTCAAGTGAATTAAGTTTGTTGAATTTTTATCATTATTGATGATTTCTCAGTTTTTTTATTGCAAAGTAAGCCAAGAGTGCCTAAGAGCAAGAATTTTGTATCATTGCTATGAATGATTGGTTGAGTTGAATTGTGATCCTCCTACCTTTGCATCATACCCCATTGAGTCATGGTGGTCGGTGGAAAATTCCACATAAAATGGCATGGGCCTTAACCATCCACATATCACAGGGTCTTACACTTGAAAGGGCCACTATTGACATCAACAACATTGGCTGGAAAGGGTTGACATTCATAGTTATTTCCAGAGTCACTCACCTTGGTGGACTTTGTATCCATCCTTCATTCACATTCCAAAGATACACACGTATGGAAAAAATACCTTATGTCGAATGGAGGATAAAAGAGGAGGCACGACTATCAACACTATCGAATTCAATCACTTGAAATTCTCAAGTACTTTTCACACCCGTTTCAATGCACCTATTGTTTGTACATGATCTCTCCACTGAAAATTTGGTTCACAACTATAAATCCTTCTCCCTTCTCTTTAATTATTTCTGCTCTCCATTCCTCTCTAATTTCTAGATAATTGCGTCTTCTGTATAGTTTTTAAGCTCTCTATTATTCAATTAAAACAAGAAGTTGCAGTTTCTTATTTTACATGGATATTTTCATATAGGCATGCTACTCTCCAATGTCTAAACTAAGAATGACCCCTCTTAGTAGTAGTGATGATCTGTGCTATCGACCAATATCTTTGATCTGATATGCATGGCTTTTACAAGTAGTAGCAGGGTGTGTGCAAGAAGTTGAGTCCACTTTTTGGCCAAAAAGTGGAAGTGTTTTCCCTGATTTTCAGTATTTGACATATTTGACCTTAAAATTTGAAGCACTTAGAGATGAAATTTTTAAAAAAGTCACTAATCATAAAATGTAGTGCTTGGAGTCTAGTTTCCAAATATGTAATTTATTTCAATACCCAAATTGTACAAATTGAGTTTTAATAGGCATATCTAAAAACCACTGTTTAAAAGTCATTTTTTTTTACCATACCATGCACATGTACGACATCCATATTTTGACTTAAATTATTGTATTTTTCTAAATCCTTTTGGGAAAATTTTTATGACTCACTGAAGCTTTCTCTTGATTTTTTTTGTAATTTTTTATTGAATTTTTTTTTTTTTTTTTTTGTTAATTTTTTATTAGGCAGATTTGTCGTTTTGAAAAATCGTTATGTACGACATGCATAAGATGACCTAAACTTATCATTTTCTAATTTTTTTTCAAATTGAAAAGAATTGTCTGAAGTTTTCTCTTGTGCAATCCGTTTGTCAAAATGTTATGTTGATCAAAAGTTATTAAAATAGTAAAAAACTCTAATATTTAAAGTTTATGGACCAATTTTATTAGAAATTAATTGAAAAATAGAAAAAATAATTCAATTGCAAAAAAAAATACATATTTAGAATCGACATTGTTTCATCTAAAATGGGTTTTAATTTCATTAGAAAATTTTGCAAAAAAGGTCGTCAGCCATATGCCCAAAGTTGGTATTTTTCGTTGATATTGTTAGGGCCTTCAACTTGCAGGTCAAACCAGGTTGAAGGCCTAAGTTCGGACTTCCAATGCTTTTCCCGAACCAAAAACCTTGGAAAAAACCCTTCCACAATGCAAAACAAAATTCAAATTTAAAAAAATGGGATCTCGATTATAAAACGGGATCCCGTTTATTAATAAACAGGATCCTATGCTATAATCGGGATCTCGTTCCCATCCAACAACATTCTGACCATTGTAAATGGAACAGGATCCTGTTTCATAAGCAGGATCCCGTTACCTTTACAACGGCTCCGACATTCAATGTCGGTGAATGGGATCCCGATTATAGAGCGGGATCCTGCTTATTAATAACCGGGATCTCGTTTTATAAATGGGATCCCGTTTATTTGATTTAAAAACACTGTGCAAAATTACTGTCAAATTTGCAACTTTGCAACCTCATATGTACGGTCGAGAGCACTAAAAATGAATTATTTTTCATAAGTTATTGTATTTACAGGTGGTGAATTTGATTTTTGGTTGATTTTATCAAAGGGAGCATCATCTACACCATTTTTTAAGTGAAATTGTGTTATTTTTGTGCTTGTTTAGAGGAACAAAAGGTTTCAATTTGCAATATGGATTGAATTTTTCAAAGGAAGCATGAAGAAAACAAATTTTAAAGTGAAATTATGGTAGTTTTCTACTTGTTTTGAGGAACACAAGAGGAATAATTTTGTTGTAATAGGTATTCAACTTCCAATTTGGATTGAATATTTTGAAGTATTTCACTATTAACATTCATTTCTGCTTGAGAATTTTATAATTATGGGAGATAAACTTCGTAATAAGAGAAGAAAGACATTGACTCCTCAAGAAGTTGAAGCAAATAGAGAAAAAGAGAGACAAAGACAAAGAGAAAGAAGAATGAGAATGAAATCAATGAACGATGGTGGAGCAATAATTCAACAACTATTGAAGATGAAAACATTGAAGATACCATAGTTGTAGATGAAGCTAATTTGCAAGGAGTCAATTTGGAGAAGAATATGATTATACAAACAAGTCCTACTATGTCTTCAAATCCCTCTTTGAATGTTAAGGAGAATGTTTCAATATGCACAAATCCAGGTACGTCTTCAAATCCACATGTTAGTGAAATGGTAAATTTGTATGTAGAAGTTTTACAAGATGTTGGATATAATGATGTTGACATTGACTATATTCAGAGAGATGAAACTTTTATAGAACTTGTTGTAAAAAAAAAAAAAAAAAATTTTGTTGCAAATGAAAATCAAAATGATCATTTTCTTGAAAATGAAAACAAAACCTATATTTTTGATGAAAATGAAAATGAAAATGAAAACCGTTTTGTTGATGAAAATGAAAATGAGAACCGTTTTGTTAATGAAAATGAAGATGAAAATGAAAATGAAAACCGTTTTGTTGATGAAAATGAAAATGAAAATTGTTTTGTTGATGAAAATGAAGATAAAAATGTAAATGAAAATGAAGATGAAGATGAAAATGAATAAAAAAATCTAGAATGTGATGTTGAATTTAATGAAAATACTTTTTTCAAAATTGGAAGTGGTGTTTTCAATAATCTTCCTGATCAAATTTCTTGGAGGCAAATATGAACACATGCGACTAGAATATACACCAAATTCTTTTATCGTAAAAAAATTGCATTTCAATGTCAACTAATGATGCAATTGATGAGAATGCAAAAAATGAGGAAAGTAATGAAAAGGTTAGGCTTTTATGTTAAACCAAAAAGAAAAGATAAATCATTAAAACATGATGTCTACTGTTGCTAGTGCCATTCAATCTATTGGAAAAAATAGTCGATCTAAAGATAAAAACGCAGCAAGAAGAGCTATAACTACTGCTATAGTTAATAACACAACTTTGAATAAAAGAATGGTAAGCAATATTAGTGAAGTTTTAAAAATGCATCCTAAAACATTACTAAGAGCGGCAAAAAGAAGAGAAAGTATAGAAAATGATTCTATCAATCAATGTTGGAGTTTCAGTGGATGACTACCAAGGTCTGATATAAAATTGAATGTTCAAATTAAATCTTTGATCAAAAAATATTGGCATGATAATACTAGGGTTTCATCTAATGCTAGAGATGTTTTAAAATTAAGGGCGGGGTCCAAAGTTCACGATCCTCACCCAAAACACCTATTAGATACAACACAAACCGATTTTATATAGAAAATTTTGTAGCGATTCAGTGTTACCTAGTAATATTAAAATAAGTCAAAGGTCTTTTGAAAAATGTAAACCCTGGTATGTAAAAATTAATAAGCAACGAATATCTTGTTGTTGTAAAATACATGTTCAATTTCGTTATTTTTATGATTTTTTCGATATATACACTGTACCTTTCATTCTAACATGATTATACAGGATTGTGGTATTAATATGCCACGAAGCAATAAGAGAGTTTATTTTAGGTTTGTTTGTTCGGTGTTACAAAATTAAACATACTCTATGAGTTCTATGTATCAAATCAATATTCTATATATTTAATATTATGACCCCTTAAGACATCCCCTTAAGGCGTTCTATTATGACCCTTTTAGACATCCCCTTAATTAACATGTTCTATTATGACCCCTTTAGATATCCCCTTAAGACCCCTTAAGACATCCCCTTAATTAACACGTTCTATTATGACCCCTTTAGACATCCCCTTAAGACATATTATGACTCCTTAAGACATACCCTTAAGATGTTCTATTATGACCCTTTTAGACATCCCCTTAATTAACATGTTCTATTATGACCCCTTTAGACATCCCCTTAAGACACCTTAAGACATCCCCTTAATTAACACGTTCTATTATGACCCCTTTAGACATCCCCTTAAGACATATTATAACCCCTTAAGACATCCCCTTAAGATGTTCTATTATGACCCTTTAATACATCCCCTTAATTAACATGTTCTATTATGACCCCTTTAGACATCCCCTTAAGACCCCTTAAGACATCCCCTTAATTAACATGTTCTATTATGACGCCTTTAGACATCCCCTTAAGACATATTATAACCCCTTAAGACGTTCTATTATGACCCTTTTAGACATCCCCTTAATTAACATGTTCTATTATGACCCCTTTAGACATCCCCTTAAGACCCCTTAAGACATCCCCTTAATTAACACGTTCTATTATGACCCCTTTAGACATCCCCTTAAGACATATTATAACCCCTTAAGACATCCCCTTAAGACGTTCTATTATGACCCCTTTAGACACCCCCTTAAGACGTCATTATTTGTTTTGACAACTTATAAATTAGTGTTAGATGAACTATTATTTATAGTATTTATTAATGCTTTTATTCTCTAATCTTCTATGGTATTGTTATGGTTAGGATTAGAATTTTAATTAGAGTTAGAATTGAACCCTGATTCTAACTGTAATACTAATTGAACCCTAACCCTAACCATTATTAGAACCCAACCCTTATTGAACCCTTACCCTGTCCTAAAATTAATCATATCCCTAAGCCTTGTTGTATCTAACCCTAATTGAAACCTAAGCCTAACTCTAGTTGTGTCATAATCCTAACCTTTACCCAAAGCTTTATCCTATAACCCTAACCTCAATCCTAAGTTGCTATATTTTTGTACAATAAAACCTTTAGTAAAGCCTTAAAATTTTAATATTTATTTACATATATATGTTAATTTTGAATAAAATAGAATATTAGTGATTTTTCCTTTTTGAAATGTTCTTAATTTTTTTAAAAATATTGAAGATTTTTTATGTTGGAAGATTTCTACTATTCATGTACAGTGTTAATTCATGTGTATTTTGAGCAATCATTATTATAGTTGAAGATTATTTTGATTTTATAACTGTTTTTTCCTTTTTGAAATGTTCTCAATTTTTCCTATAGTTAAATTTGACATGTTAAAGACTTTCATTACCAACTTGATATAAATACACTATGTACATACATACAAATTTCAAAATTTAAGAACTATATATGAAAATTTTTAATACATGCACATACATACTAAACAATAAACTTGAAACATTCACAAAATCTCATTTTATGTCAACACACACACACACATATATATTACAATTTTTCAACAGGAGAAATCATGATCTAGTAGATAGTCATAAAATATATACTATTATATACTATTCATTATAAGTTCATAAATTCCACCAAATTCATAAATCCATGTCACTAAAAATATCCATCTAGAACCAAAATCATAAATTCATGTCACTAAAAATATCCATTTGGAACCAAATTTATAAATTCATCACACAAAATATCCATCGTTCACCAAATTTATAAATTCATAACTATTTAAGATCATTGTTTTAATTTATAAACTATTATGGCTCTCTACTGCATAGATCTTCATTTCTTTGTGTTTTCCTTTTCAAAATTAGGAGTTCTCCTCTCCTCTAGCCATTTTTGATGCTCATCTATGATCCCATCCATAGCCTTGACAGCATTGGAGTGGACAAAGGTGGATGCGAAGGTGTTGGAGATGGATGGCGTGGAGGTGGATTGCAAAATTATTGAATAGATCCATGTGATCTTTAAGATATGAGTGAACCTGCATTAGATTTGTAATTTCAAGATGTAAGATACATGTTTAGTAAATATGTTTAAAACATTCAATATAAATGGCCTAAAATAATTGAATACAAATGATAAAATTATATGTAAGCCTCATTTATATGTCTAAGGCAAATGTTACTTGAATGAAAATACAATTAACTATTGATATTGTATAATCTTGTAGGATCTTATTATTGTTAAATTTGGTTGGGCCTTGGGCAACTTTGATCACCAAATTTTAAGAACTTCTTTGATCCCCTTAAGAAATGTCATATTGGAACCCCTTAAGAAAATCGAATTACGATTTAGGGTGACAGGATGGCTTAAGGGGTTTTACGTCTAGTGAGGTCCTAGGAGAAAATGGCATGGCTCAAGTGAATAAAATTTGGTGAAGTTGCCCAAAGGCAACGAAATTTCATTGAGAGCCTTTAAAGAAAAAATGATGGCTTTAGGGTTTAGGGTTTAGAATTTAGAGTTTAGGGTTTAGGGTAATAGGATAGCTTAAGGGGATCTGCATGTAGTAAGATCCTAGGAAAAAATTACATGGCATAAGGGAATGAAATTTTGTGGAGTTGCCTAAGGCAACCAAATTTCATTAAGAGCCTAAGAAAAAATGATGGCTTTAGGGTTTATGGTTTAGACTTTAGAGTTTAGGGTTTAGGGTAATAGGATAACTTAAGGGGATATATGTAGTAAGATCCTAGGAAAAAATTACATGGCATAAGGCAATGAAATTTGGTGGAGTTGCCTAAGGCAACCAAATTTCATTAAGAGCCTAAGAAAAAATGATGGCTTTAGGGTTTAGGTTTAGACTTTAGAGTTTAGGGTTTAGGGTAATAGGATAACTTAAGGGGATATATGTAGTAAGATCCTAGGACAAAATTACATGGCATAAGGGAATGAAATTTGGTGGATTTTCCTAAGACAACCAAATTTCACTTTATGATCTGGTAGGACAAAATGAATGGTTTAGTGTTTAGGGTTTAGAGGTTTAGAATTTGGAATATTTAATGAACTTGCAAGTTAGTGAAGAACATTTTCTTGTGGAATAGTTGATTGAGATCTACTCTTGACCAACTGACCAACCTAGATCATGATAGCAACTTTGATCACCAAATTTTAAGAACTTCTTTGATCCCCTTAAGAAAATTGAATTACGATTTAGGGTGACAGGATGGCTTAAGGGGATTTACGTCTAGTGAGGTCCTAGGAGAAAATGACATGGCTCAAGTGAATAAAATTTGGTGAAGTTTCCCAATGCAACAAAATTTCATTAAGAGCCTTTAAGGACAAAATGAATGGTTTAGTGTTTAGGGTTTAGATTTTAGAGTTCAGGGTTTAGGGTTTACAAAACTTAGGGTAAAGTTTTGGTGCCCCTTGGAATATTTAATGAACTTGCAAGTTAGTGAAGAACATTAAATCTTGTGGAATAGTTGATTGAGATCTACTCTTGTTTCAACTGACCAACCTAGATCATGAAATCTCATTCATATTATAATCTTGCACGATCTTATTATTGTTAAATTTGGTTGCCTTGGGCAACTTCACCAAATTTTAAGAACTTCTTTGATCCCTTTAAGAAATTTGTCATATTGGGACCCCTTAAGAAATCGGATTTATGATTTAAGGTGATAGGATGGCTTAAGGGGATCTAGATGTCTAGTGAGGTCCAAATTTAGTCATACTATAGCCTCATTGGTTCCATCTAGCTCTGGGTCAAAAGTGTTTACCCCTCTAATAAAAAAATGTATCATGTTAAAAATGAATCAATCTATACATATCACAAAAATAACAATAATCTTAAATGTAACCCATACTCTAACAATAATAGAATGCTAAATGATCCCCACCCCTAACCATATCCTAATTGAATTGCAAACCTAATTAAAACTTAATTAAATTATAAGCTTTACCTAATATTAAATGTATTTCTATATTATATTATATTTAAATTAGTTTATATTTGTATTATAATTATATTAATATTTATTATATATTCCTAATTGTAACCTAACTATTTACTACAAACCTAATTGGAATCTTAAGCCTAATCCTCATTAAAACCCCAAGTAAATTGTAACATTACCTATCCTTAATTGTAATCTTATATTATATTTTATGATATTAAATATTTATATTATTTAATATATTATATTAAATATAATATATTAAATAATATAAATATTTAATTATATTTCTTGTATATGAATCATCCTCCTATCTCTAAATTGTAATAATAGCACGTAGTTCCTCCAAACTATCATCATGTACCTCCTCCCTTTCCCATGTAATAGGTGTGCCTTGTAGGTGTTAAATGGTTCCATCTTGGTCTCCTTATTGATGCATTTCTATCCTTCCACATAAATCTATATAGTATCAAAATATAGTAATTTTATGGTTATTGAATCTCTCTTAATTGCTAAAGAATCCATTATGATTGAGGATGGGTGGATTATTATCTAGGAGCACATCTTAAAAATCCTATAGAGGTCATGTGGTGTGTTTTTCTTAATACATATATTCCCATACAAACCTCTTTCCATGTATTATCAACTCTCCTATATAATAGACACCTTCCTAGATTTAAATTTCATATGATATATATGTAGCCAAGTGTTTCCAATTGGAATTGCTATAATCATACTTTTATGGCATTCTAGATATTCAAAATAGTTTTCATAAATCTACCAAATAGACCCATTCTTGACATTGAACCTACATAATTTTAGGTATGTCCAATGAAAGATTAGGGTCTAGGGTTCATAAATTTCAAATGCTTTAGTGTTGAGGGGTTTAGATTTTACAGTTTAGGGTCTAAGGTTTAGCAAACTTAGGGTGAAGTTTGGGTGGCCCTTGGCATAATTTAGACTTGCAAGTTAGTGTCAATTGGAATCGATTGTACGCGCTTAGATTTATGAATTTGCTAACTAAATTTGCAAACAAACATCAAGATAAACTTTATGAATTTTAACTATTCTTTAACATATTGATTTCTAATCTAATTATAATTTAACATTCAAACTAAAGTTTAATATATATCATTTTTTACATACAAAGCAAATAAAATTTAAAACATTTAAGCAATGCAAATGAATATTTTTGAGCTCGAAATTACCTAGTTTTCAAAATCAAAATGATTTGTTCGATTCCAATTTAGGGTTTTAACAATTTCTTTGTTCCAATTCAATTTAGGGTTTCAATTTTAAGCAATTAGGGTTTTTAATGCAATTTTTTCATTTCAATTCAAACTAGTGTTTTCAAATTCAATTTTTTTCGTTTGATTTGGATTCAGGGTTTCAAAAAGCTTGATTTGGATTTGTAAATGCAATGTTTTTATTTCATTTTGATTTCTAGGGTTTTGAAATGCAATTTTTTTGTTTTGTTTCAATTAGGGTTTTCAAATTCAATTTTTTTGGGTTTAATCGACAATTTAGGTTTCAAAAGTTAAATTTTGTTTCTAAAACACAATTCAAGGTTCATTTTTTTATTTTTATTAAAAAGCCTTTAGGTTTCATTGCATTTTTTCGTCTATTTTTACAATTATTCATTTCTACTATAACAGTTTGAAAAAATACTTAAAACGTGAAATAAATTTTAAAAAAAAATGCTAAATTCATTTATTTTCTTCAAAATTTCAATTCAAAATTGAAAAATGCAAAAAAATGGCATGTAGGGGCATACCTATAGCTGATTGTGGGGGTCGTTGTCACCAATACTCAGGGTCCCGTCCGCTGTGCAATGAAAAGTGTTTTTTTTTTAAATAAATAGCAATACAAAATGGGATCCCGATTTCTACAAAACGGGATCTTGATTTATAGAAAATGAGATCCCATTTTTTAGAAATCGAGATCCCATTTTGTGAGAATCAGGATCCCGTTTTGTGAGAATCGGGATCCCGTGCCTTTTCCATTGGTTCAGAATCCAATGGGAAATGGGATCCCGATTTTTTAAAATCGGGATCCCGATTCTTAAAAATCGATTCTTAAAAATCGGGATCCCGTTTGCTCAATGCCGATTTGAATTTTTTGGTTAAGGCAAAAACTTCCATGTTTCGTAGACTCAACTTTGTGCACTTACCCAACAACGCAATAAATTTGGCTGGTAAGTTTTTGGCTGACCCAATCTAACTATGATTTTTCTCTTCTCATGAACATATTGAATCATTGGGATGCATAATACAACTTCCACACAACCTCCAAGTGAATTTTTACTTGCTTTCAAGACACAAGTCATTGATTATGATGGTGTTCTTGTCAAATGGAAAAAAGAGGATTTGGATCCTTGTGGATGGATTGGTGTTACTTGTGATTCTCAGACCAGGCAAGTTATTTACTTTGAGTTTCTGTGATGCATAACTTTACTTTTACTAGATTTATCATTGTTCAATTTGATATATGTATTGGGATTGATGAGATAATTTTTTATTTTATACAATTTCCTTCTTACCTTTAATTTTGCTTTCATGGATCATGTATGAACTCTCTATTTTCATTCTGTTGTTTCGATTTTCAGGCACCTTCCTTATCTCAAACTTAGGAGGCCTATATCGTTTGATATTGGAAAGCTAAGTCACTTACAAAGCTTGTATGTTCTCTGTAAGACCATGTATGGTTAATATTATTGAACTGACATCATCTTGCCTTGATATTCTTTTCCTTTTGGCTTTATAATAAATTTTCCTTCAATTTCTTTAGCATACATATTTCATTCATTGTATGAACTCAAAAATTTTATTGGCTTCAAATTTGCTTGGTATTAGAGGCATAGGCTTTATAATAAATGTTTAGACCTTTTGTGTTGGTCAGACTCAGGGATCAAAGGCGAAGACAGACATAATATTAAGTATTACTATGAAAATCTCAAATCTTACAATTTACTTATACTATGATTTTCAAAGTATTGAATGACAACAACTTTTTTTTTGGGTACATTCCAAACAACTTGTTTCAAAATTTATACAAACATGGAGAGCTTGTCAATTGTCAATCTACCCATTATTCTCATCTACCTCCTTCACAACATGACACAATTTTTGTAGAATCTTGAGGTAACTCACTCTCCATCATTTCAGTGAAATTAATTATGGGAATCTGTACATGGCCAGATCACTTTTGTTGTGTTTTATTTCATTATTACAGTTCTCTTTTTATTTCATTAAAACATTGGTTCTGTGGTTTTATTTGTGGCTATTTCAATACATAATATAATTGTAAAAAAAATACGTTCATTAAAGAGTTTAAATTTGGGAACCCATGTATTTTTGTAAGCAATAAATGCAATAAAATAATCTATAAATGGCATTTTTCAATTGATTTATTTTTAATTTCAATAAATATAATATTTATTAAACTAAATTGCAAAAATAGGTTGAGCAGCTGAAGCTATAAATGCAATGGTTGACAGAGCTATTTTGAGCGGAGAAGTTATTGGAGCATATTAGCTGACAACATTCCCATTTTTGTCAACAAGAAATTAGTGAAGTTCCACTTGCTATCAAGAACTTGTAGATGGGTGCTGCATTATCACCATTGACTTCCATCTATTTCAAATAGATTTCCTCTAGTACTTATTGATTAAAATAAAATTTTAAAGCTCTCATTCGAAGACGTATAGATGCATTTTGTTATATCCTACATTCCCATGTTTTAGATGGGTTTTGCATTATTAGCATTGACTTCAATCTACATCCAATAAATGATTTCCAAGTGCTTAAGGGATTGGCGTGACACAAAGAAAATGTTATTTACTATTGAATGTATGGTAGGTCTTGTTGAAGCTGTAAATGCAATGGTTGCCAAAGCTATTTTCAAAGACTGAATAGTACAGATTTGATCATCTTCAAATGTTAAACTTAATTTATTTTTCTTTACAAAGCTTATGCATTATATAATAAATATTTCCTCAAAAATTTGTGCGTTTTGGTACATTCGTTAAATAAACTATGCTATTTTTACAAAAAGGCAATTACAATAACACATACATACATAACTTCCCGTATTTTATAAAAATGACACTTCACATTTTACAATTTCTATGCTTCAAATACAATACAGCGATTCAAATATTGATCTCCATCAAATCTTCGGCGTACCTATTTCACACAAAGGTGCAATTGCTAGTTATAAATTTTAAATAAAAAGTAAATATAGATTTTATTGCCCATAGTGTAACCAAAAATCATTTCGTTGTCTTCTCTTTCCATGCACGAGGGCCCCTCTTTCCCTTGAATGATTATATTTTGAAAGTGCGTTCTGGATAAGCTCTTTTTCACTTTCAAAAATCAATGGCGAATTTATCTGACCGCAAAAGAAAGAGCGACTCCTATCATATTGGAGGATATTTAGGAGGCGATTACGTGAAGCCATCAAAATGTACTTAAAAATGAGGTCGGATGATCTGAACCGGCACTGCATATGCATGTTGTGACGTCGTTTTCCGTTAGCATTTGCTGCCTAAAAATCTGATAATGTTATGGCCATGTGAATTCAAAAATTAACCTTATTTAACTTTCAGTAGGCTAACGATGCAAAAAACATTCACGTTAAAGAATTTCGACGGCAGTGAAACAAATGGTCAAAATCAATGAAATCGTCGTACAATCCCTTCTCGACATCACTGAGCTGTGGATCTTACAAATTACCAACTTTACTCCACTTCACATAACAAATGCTTTCGACGTCAATATTTTTAAATATCCATACGATAAACAGTGTACAGGATAAAGAGAATGAAGAAATGAATAACACAAATTCAATTTCAAAATTGAAGAGCCCCACAAAAACTTTTATGGAGTCTGTAATCCCTGCTTTTGATAAGAGCATCTCGTAAAAAATGAACGGTGCAGATTTTTAACACGCTTTCTCGAGTAAAAACAGCTGAATAACAGCTGTAAAGAAACCATCGTAGATAAGGAACAACTATAGTTGCTTCAAGATATTACAAAAAAGGAGAGATCGTGATAATTTGATTTAAACTTCCAAAGCAGAGATGCCGATATAAAGGCAGCCATTTTGTTATTTATTGTGGGACAAACCTATATTAGAAAAGACAGCTCTGGCCAGGTTTCAATTCTCTTGTCCCACATTGATTGTAATGGGTTCTTAATTAAAGTTAACTTGCAGGGACCATTCCATGTGGCAGCCTCTAATTGTATGTGCTTTAGAAATATTTATATAAAGGTAAAGATTTTCGTATTGTATTTATTTCAAAGTGAAAAAGTTAAGTGGTGGTGTGTATTCTTTCACATTTATGTAAGTCTAGGGTTTTTCATTATTCAAAGTGAATGAAAAAGTTGAGTGATAGAGTGCATTCCTTTCATTTTTATGTAGGGTTTTTAATTATTCAAAGTGAAAAAATTAAGTGACAAAATGTATTCTTTCATATCTATGTAGGGTTTTTACTTATTTAAAGTGAATGAAAAAGTTAAGTGAATGTATTCCTTTCATATTTATGTAGGGTTTTTAATTATTCAAAGAGAAAAAATTAAGTGACAGAATGTATTCATCCACATTTAAGTAGGGTTTTTAATTATTCAAAGTGAATGAAAAAGTTAAGTGGTCATGTGTATTCTTTCACTTTTATGTAGGGTTTTCAATTATTCAAAGTGAAAAAGTTAAGTGAGAGTAGCTGTATAAATAGTTTTGAATTGTATAGTAACTATTTTTTATGAAAAATAATTGAATTATATATATTTTAATATTTTATTATTATATTAAGATTAAATAATATAATTAATATGTATATATTTATGTTAGAAATCCTCAAAATTATTTAAGAAGATAAAATTCAGAAATTTAAATCTTAATATATAATATAATAAAAAAAATTATATCATTATCTTCATCAACTAATCATATAATCACTTGACATTATATATCCCTATCTAATTAGTAAAAGATTGTCAATGTGGTATTTGGTAAGTTTCCAATAACATAATTCACATAGATAGTTAGGGTGTCTTAACACTATTGTAGTATTTTGGAATTTAATGGAGGATTATCAATAGATAAAAATTGATGTGTTAAAAAGAGTGGATAGTTGACTATCTTGTCATCCAAAGCACACAAAGTAAATTTTAATGGCATGAGTTGTTCAATTCTTATGGTCAAATACTCAATATTTAACCTTGTCTTAAACCTTGTTAACTTTGATGGATAGGATCCCCCTATACATGGCTACTTAGTTGATGGACAACTTTTGTTTTAGATGTATGCTTACTCATATTTTTGTAATCCACTATATTAAAAAAGAGATGATGGCATCTATCTAATTTGACTATTTCCATAAAAAAAATTATAATTTAGAAAAAAACTAGAGTAGAGAAACATTTTGTAAATGAAACAACAAAGTAGAATTTCACATTATATATGTTTGAATCCAAACTCAAAACATAAATCCACAACCATAAACTTAACCATTAAAAAAACATAGATCTAGCACAAGTTTTGAGGCATTTCATTAATAGAAAGATTGCATTACTTGATTAAATACCTATCAAATTCTAGATCCTTCAACAAAGACAATCATTATTTTGTTATAAAGATAAGTATACTTTCTTAAAATAGCTATTGTATTAATCCAATTTATTATTCCTAGATATCATCACTTAACCTAGGCTAATTTCTACTCAATATTTTGCATTTACTTAAATACCTAGGTTAATTATAAGGAAGGTTGTATTTACATTTTTGGTGAACCCTATAAGACATGGTCTTCTTTCTAGAGTTTTTCATCACTTTGGGGTTTCCAAGTCTATTATTTTTATATTTGAACTTACTTTTAAATTCTTGTGCAACTTTATTGATATATCTTTCTTTTAATGTTTGGTCCTTATTTATATGTTTATTATCTATCACTCACCTTATGCACCCTTATATTGGATTTATGGTTTTATTTTTCCACTTATTTTTCGTTATGATCTACCTTTGATTTCTTGATCTTATATTGATTAACCCTTGTATATCAATGTATATGCCAAGAACTACTCATGAACCTAATCTTCCATTAACAACTAGTGTGAACTTGAACCTTAATATGGCTACCCAATCTAATAATAATATCTTTTATGGTGATTGTATTGAGATCAACTTGGGTGGCCAATAAGACTATGAACTTAAATCATATGTGACCTAACAAATATATTCATCTTAAAAGTCATGTTTTGATAGATAATTTAAAACAAGATGAATCACATCATCAATTGGAAGGTATATTCTATAAGACATTAGTGAGATATACAAATAGTTGTAATTTTTTACAAGACCTTAGACTCTTATCAAGTATTTTTAATGGTGTGTCCTCTTCCAAATCCAATCGAACCACTTCTATAGCTACTACCACAATCAATCCTAGTGTTACCCTTTCTAGTTATATTAATTGAAGTCATTCTATTTTGGATTTTATTCATAATATGGCTTATCTAAAGGTTACCATTGCACATTTCATTACCTTCACTAGTGCTTTCATCCCTTCTAATATTCCACCCATATCTATTGTACTATCATCTCCATAGCCACTATTAGTACACTATCTACCCATATAGCCAATACTATTTCCCCATTCTGATACATTATCAATACTTCCTACCTTATGTCTAATTCATTTGCATCCATGTCCATGACTCTTACTTTATAAAACATTTATACTTCATCCAATGTTTCCTAGAATCCCAATGCCACACTTATTCATATTGCCACATTAGATGCACTTGTGTGAGAAATCACAAATCTAAAGAATGAGCATAAGGATAACAAGAAATATGTACTATTGTATGAAATTCTCCCCTTGTATGTCTTTATCTTATAAATTTATTGCATGTTACTTTCCTATAGGAATTTTGGGTTCTTGATTTGAAAAGTATAATAAAAATGGAGAGCATTTTTTTCATTTAAAATAATTTATAGCAACACATATTGATCTTTTCTTATGATTATGTAAGCTTAGCTATGTTGATCCATAAAAGTACATCATTGTTCATTTATCTTATCCCTTACTTCTAGGTTCAATTAAGTTCTTTGATGATCATTCTATTGTGTATGGATGGACAAGTACTATGTTATGCAAATTGAGTGAAGATGATTGGATAGATGTTTGTGCTCCCTTGAGGAGAGATGATATAAATTGTGAATTTAATGAACCAAGGAAGCTACATTTACAATTATTCAAGAGTGTACAAATCAGCTTGATCATAGCATATTGTTTGGTCTTGACAACTTGGAAGAGTTGATGAGAATAATGGAGGTTGTGTGAGTGTAAATAATGTCAAGCATATCAATAATCATGGTTCATTGTGAATATACCAGGTCCACTTTCAATTGATTTCAATTGGAAAGCTGCAAGCTCCAGTAGAAGGAACACATGGTTTAAGGAATTCCCTGTTTAATATTGAGTATAGGCCCAAGTAATATGGAAAGTTGATAATTAATAAATTCTAACTAGATATATAAATAATGGTTTTAGGACTATAGCATAGCATCTTAATATTTTTACATGGACACATGAAGTGCTCATTTTGGAGATACAACCATACTTTATCACCAACCTAAAATATTTAAGGTGAGTGACTGTAGAAGTTGAAAAAACAACTTCACAGTCCCCAAGAATCACCTGCAAGCAATCACCTATCACATGCAATAGATATTCATAACAAAACAACAAAAGTTTTGTAAACCCTCAGAGCAATGTGTGCAAGCAAAAATCATAATTATTGATTATTGAATGAAATTGTTTTACAAATATTACAAAAGCCTTCAAAAAGGAAATGATACAATAAAGCATGAAAAGACAACCCTAACCTTATCTTGAGCAAAAAAGCAACTTAATAAGATAAGATAAGAATTAAATAATAATTATCCTAGGAAATAAATAATTACCTAAGTAAACTTATCCTAAAGTGTAATTAAATAATTAATTACACCAACACCCCCCATAAGTGCAACTTAGGGAGAAGCAAATTTTTATGCAAATATGAGTCCCGACAACAAGGCCTGATCAGGTACTCATTTACAAAAGGAATGCAAACTAAATCAAACGGGGTAAAGCAGAAAACCACATGGGAAAAAAACTCCTCCCCAAAATAGAATGCAATAAACTAAGTGATGAAAGATGGAGGACTCCATAAGACCCCCCAAGGACACCATCCATCACAAAGATACATAAATGAATTCCCCCATAAGAGAGGAAGAAAGAGACCACAAATCCACCCCAGAATGAAGTAACTCCAAAAGAAGTGAAGAAACTGCATCTCCTAAAAGAAGTGAGAGGGAAGAGGCCAAATGAAAGCAATCTCTGAAGGTGGAATAGGTGTAGCCCAAGATGTCTCCACAGAAGCAGGTGTGACCTCAACAAATGAAGAAGCCAAAGTAGGTGAAGACTCAATAGAAACCTCCAAAGATGTATGATCAACTGGATCCTGCTGCACTGAAATAGAAGAAGCAACAGGAGGTGGAGGAGATGGAATGGAAGGCTCGAGAACAGGATCTGAAGTGAGAACACCAATGTTCAAGAAGCCAAATCTCTCCTCTAAATGATGATGCACACTAGAAGTGTGAGGAACAGTTGTAGGAACAGAAGCACCACCAGTAGGAAAATCAGTGAAAGAATACAACTGAGATGAGTGATCCACTATCCTAGTAGTAATAACTGCTCTACTCTCCAAGTCTCTGATGATAACTGAATCAGGTGTGAACTCCATAGATCTCCCAGTGCCCCCATGTGTTATCTGACAGATGGAAAGAAGGTTATTTGTCAAGTGAGGGACACACAAGACATCCTGAAAGGAGTGGTCCCCAAAACTAATAGACCCCTTCCCTATAACATTCATGTAAGTGTTGTTTCCCATCAAAATGGGAGACATAGTGCAAGGCTCAAAGGAAGTGAACATAGATTGCGAAGATGCCATATGATGAGATGCTCCTAAATCTAGAAGCCATCTCCCTGATCCAATACACGAAGAAAACAGGAGGTGGAGGAGATGGAATGGAAGGCTCGAGAACAGGATCTGAAGTGAGAACACCAATGTTCAAGAAGCCAAATCTCTCCTCTAAATGATGATGCACACTAGAAGTGTGAGGAACAGTTGTAGGAACAGAAGCACCACCAGTAGGAAAATCAGTGAAAGAATACAACTGAGATGAGTGATCCACTATCCTAGTAGTAATAACTGCTCTACTCTCCAAGTCTCTGATGATAACTGAATCAGGTGTGAACTCCATAGATCTCCCAGTGCCCCCATGTGTTATCTGACAGATGGAAAGAAGGTTATTTGTCAAGTGAGGGACACACAAGACATCCTGAAAGGAGTGGTCCCAAAACTAATAGACCCCTTCCCTATAACATTCATGTAAGTGTTGTTTCCCATCAAAATGGGAGACATAGTGCAAGGCTCAAAGGAAGTGAACATAGATTGCGAAGATGCCATATGATGAGATGCTCCTAAATCTAGAAGCCATCTCCCTGATCCAATTCCTGAAGAAGCACAAAGAGCATGCCCCTTCATATCTGATGAAGTATGTAAACTAGTTGTGCCTGTGTTATGTTGCTCTGAAGAAGAAGAATGAGGAGAAGAAGATGATGTAGACATCCTAGAAGGAAAATCAATCTGATGTTTCTAAAGAAGATGTTTCAGCTCATCAATGTCCTTCTTGTAACAATTATGTTCTGCATGTCCTTACCTCTTGCAATATGCACATGGACCCTTCTCCTTCTTGGATGATTTCCCCTTAGAAGAGGAGGATGAATCTGAGGACTCTTTTTGCTGCTCATGAGGTTTGGAATCCTTTTGTTTATGTTTCTTTCCTTTACTTGTAGAAGCCTTTTGATCTTTGGGCTCCTGTGATGCAATAAGTACCTGTGAGGAGGAAGAATGTTTCACCGTACCCATGCTAGCTAACTTAGCTTTCTCTTGAGTGAGAGATGAAGCAAAGTCATCAAGAGATGGCATAGTGAATCTGGTACCAAGTGCATCCATAGTGGCATAAAAGGTAGATACAAAAATTGAATAATCTGGTCCAAGCTTAGAAAGAATGGACAATATCAATTGAAAGTCTTCTTTCTGAACACCACACTGTGACAGCTGTAATCTAAGAGACTTGAGTTTGGTGAAAAATTCTTGGATGCTGTCAAAATCCCTAGGATTTAAGCCAACAAGCTCATTCTCTAACTAAAACCCTCTCATAGTATCCTGCTTCCCAAACAAAGACTCTAAAGTAATCCAGATCTCATTTGGTGTAGTGCAAGACTCAATGTGAAAAAGAAGGTCAGATGAAAGAGACAGACATAATGTACCATAAGCTTCATCACACCTATTAAACCATTTTCTATTTTTAGTAGCACCTGTAGGTTCAATTTTTGTACCCATGGTTACCCTATACAACCCTTTGTGTTTCAAGTGAATCTCCATTTGTTTTTTCCAACCAAAATAGTTGAATGGAGTAAGGGGTACAATATTGTGTAAATCCATGACAGAAAACAACAATATATACTCTCAAATGAAAAAAATAATGCTTGTTGATAAAAAAAACATGATTGCATGCTTTCCAAGAAAATAACCCACAAAACAAAGGTTGAGTTTGATTAAAAAAATCAGATACCTAGAATTTTTTTGCAAAAAACAGGTTTGATATCTGTGTAGAGCACTCAACCAACTTTCCAATGCCAATTTGTTTTTGAAAAATAGAGCTCAGACACAAAATTTACATCCCCCGGATTACAAAAACCATGATCTGACTTTGACTGCAGAAAAATACATCAAAATGAAAAAATCCAGAAACCACACCTACAAATCGGCACCGAAACCAGCCTTCCGACGATATCTCGTTTTTGAAAAACGGAGACCGTATGCTCAAGATATGACCATTTTACTAAATATGCTTATTTAGGCTTTAAACCAAACATTTTATTAATTTAAAGATTAAAAAATTAATAAAATATTCAGATGTACCTTCATGGCATGAAAATTGAGGTAGCACAGAAATCAAAAGGGCACGAAAATTGATGCAAAATGGCATGAAAATCGAGGCAACTCAAAATTGATGCAAACACAAAAAAATATGATACGAAAATCAAGGTGTCTGTATGGATCCGTACACTCGTATGGATTTTCTAGCAACTATTTTGAGATTCCCCAAAAACATTAAAAAAATTAATTTTCAGCAAACCCTATCATATTTTATATGAAAATAGGGGTTTTTGGGCCTTTTGATTGCATCCATGAGGTCCGTTTTGCACTAGCATGCACTATTTGAGAGAGAAAGGTCAAAATTTCTCAAAAAATGATGGAAAACCCCTCTAATTTGGCAAAAAAAATTGGAATAAAACCCTTGCACAGAAAAAGACATTGTGAGAGAATATCTTCAAAACATGAACAAGTAGCAATATGTCTGGAGCTCTGATACCATGTAGAAGTTGAAAAACCAACTTCACAATCCCCAAGAATCACCTGGAAGCAATCACCTATCACATGCAATAGATATTCAAAACAAAACAACAGAAGTTTTGTAAACCCTCATAGCCAATGTGTGCAAGCAAAAATCAAAATTATTGATTATTGAATGAAATTGTTTTACAAATATTACAAAAGCCTTAAAAAAGGAAATGATGCAATAAAGCATGAAAAGACAACCCTAATCTTATCTTGAGCAAAAACGACAGCTCAATAAGATAAGATAAGAATTAAATAATAATTATCCGAGGAAATAAATAATTACCTAAGTAAACTTATCCTAAAGTGTAATTAAATAATTAATTACACCAACAGTGACAAGTGTCATGATAATTTTTGTGTATGCTTTTTTGTATAAGTATTTATTGAACTTGTTGATGTACAATGTGAACATTCTATAGAAAATACCATTCCTTAATGACATTCTATTCATAAGCACATGTCTCTAATATGGCTGGTATGCATTATAATATGTCAAGGGATGTTGCACAGGTTGAAACCAAAGATATTTTTGGGAAAAAATACAACTTGTAAAAATGTGAAGATCTCTATTGTAGGCTTGTTAGATGTAGGGTATGTTGTCATCCCAAGTATGTAAGTGTGAATTTTTGTAGATCCATACAAGGTATTCAAGGGTATGGTTGGATACCTCTATTATTTTATTTGTATTAATAAATTTAATGAAATCAACCAATATAGTTACACAATGGACCATAATGTTTTCCATAAATGACTAAAACACTATCTATTGTGATTGAAAATAATGGATGTTGGTAAGCCAAAGTGGATGCAAATATGGTTGAAGAAAAGAAATATAGTATCAACCACAATGGGGCTCTTCTTTATCTCAATCATGTGGTCATTTTAATTATTATTTGCAAGAATAATTCATAGAAAATTCACATTGATGGATTATCGAGTTCATGATGGAACTAGAAGAGAGGAATATAGAGTCCAAGCTTCCTATTTATATTATTTTTAATTCTACAAGGAATGGAATACTGGATGTGATTCTCTGATGCTTATGTATATTTAAACCTAATAAAAGTGTTGTTGAAATGTTGTAAGGATTTTGGTTACATCAAAGTATCCACTATTTTTGTACAATGTGCTTCCAAGATAAGTATCTAGCATGGCATGCCATCTAGAACATTAGTATTACCAATCTTGTAGATAATATTATTAGATCTAGGTATAACTCAATAGCTTGTTCATCTTGCAAGATCTTAATATAAGACTATGCAAAGTTTGAGTATTCTCGATAGATTGATTATCAATCTAAAGATTTGTAATTGTGTGAGTACAAAACTCTAATGAGTGCATGAATGGGATGTTAAATGAGGTGTTTAGTTTCCTTTCTTTATTCTCCCCTCTTATGAATGATAAATATATATGGAACTACAATAGTAATCCATCCAACTCATGGTGCACATATTTTGTATTTTACATTAATTATACACAAGAAATAGATTGTCTTATGACTATAAATGATGATTGTCTCCTTGGCTAGGATGTAGAGGAACCATTACTTTATTACTTTTAAAATGGTATATAAATCCTTTTATAGGGTAGATTAGTGTCAAAAATTGTTAGTAAAAGTCTCTAAAAGATACACAAAAAATGTCCATGTTGCATAACTACAACACTAAGAAAATAGTTAGATGCATCGGTGAAAAATTTAAATGGTTGTCCAATGTCTAACATTATGAGAATAGGTATTTCTTTATCCCCTCAAAATCATGTTGTGTATCTATCCATTAAAATATTTTAGACTATAGTCCATGATCTAGTTGAGTGACTAGGAAATATATGAGGATCCAAGGATGAATATACAATGAAATTTGGGGGATCTAAGGAAATATTATAGGTCAATGAGACTCTATAATGTTAGCCAATCTTAGATCACTTTGATCTTTTCAAGTTCTAGATGTTTGCATGTATAGAACAAGTACTAAATATATGAGTGATGCTAAAATTACATTTTCCAACTTGTTGGCTTATATTTATTTCCATAAGATACCTACACCATGTGTTATTCCTAAGTTATAATATGTAGACCAATATAATATCCTAGTAGATGATGATGAACTATTGAAGAGATGATATAATTCATTAAGCACATAAATGTCACTAAAGCATTTATTAGGTATAATCTTATAACCATCCATTCATAGTCCTTGAGTTTTGAAAGTGGTTTTCCAAATGGATTTGATCTAAACTAGTGCCTAATGATATCATGATTTGAGGTTCATCTTGTTTAAGTATTGTGAACCTCAAAGTTGGCTAAGAAAGTTATTATTTTTTAGTGTGATCTTTTTAATTACTTTATATTTTATGTATATGTGCCAAGAACTATTATTTTTTAGGTGAAAGAACTACCAAGTGAAGAAAAGATGATGATGAAAACTTGATGTTTTATTCATATGCTTGCAATAGTCTTTGTACAAGTAGAAAGAAGGTAATATAGGAGAGCAGTTAACAAAATTATGATAACTAGTAACTTCAAAACTGCAACTACCCCATAAACAATAACAAAGATAATGTAATAAACTATGCTATAAAATCTTGAGAAGATTCTCATTCTAAAGAAGCAAATCCTAAATTAGTTTAAACTCCTCCAAAAGCTCTGAGCTAAATTTTTGAGTTCTTCCTCCATGAACTCTCAAACCATAGACTATAGTTACTGGATAACCACCCTCAGTGGGTTGTCTTATCAACCCTCGTAAAGGTATAACCTTTTGTCCCTGAACATAATTACTAGACAACCACCCTCGACAGGTTGTCTCCTCAACCCTCATAAAGGTGTTATCCTTGGTCACATTCTCATGAACTATTTGGGAAACAATCTATACTGATCTCTTCACCAAACCCCTTACTTGTCTCCAAAAAGAAACTTCACAATACTTGTATCTTCAAATCTATTAGCAATAACAAAGAAAAAAAATAAAGAAAAAAAAATTCTCATACAAAGCATCATCTCAAAGCAAGAAGCTAACTTGAGATGATGGAAATTCCTCCATTCTATGATTCCACCAGCCTCCAATTTGATCCTCTTACACTTTATCTATTTAAATTCTTGAATAAGTCTTGGGAGACATTAACATCAACGGTTGCAAAAATAGCCCCAATCTGAATGAATTTTATAATGTCCCTATTTCTAATGTAATGAACCTTGATATAGCTAAAGAACATTCCCTTATTTGGATCTAGCTTCACCAGAATTAGTTCAAATCTCATCATAAATTTACTCTCTCAAACACCAATAGTAAGAAGATCCCCTTTTCTCATTAGGTGATAAGCTTCCAACAAATAGAGCTTTAAATAGGCATCAATCAAATTCATGGTGACACTCTTGATGGTATTATCAATGGGAAAAATATGAATGCAATTACCATATTTAACATTGGGACATTCATGAACAGTAACGTCATTTCCCATATGCATACAATATATAACATTCATTGCAATGACTAGAAGAACATCTTCCAACTCAATAATCTCAACATTGAAACTGATAGTGGGAATGGAAGTAATGATAACATAGAGTTTCAACTTGTACAAAATAATAGTCTTACGAACATCCAAACTTGTAAAGAGAATGTGTGCATCCTCTTCTTGAAATTAAAAAAATACTAAAAAAAAATATTGATGCATTGAGTCTTCTAAATAGGAGTGTTCCTTCTACATACCAACTAAATAATAACAACTACATTAATTGTAGTAATATTCCCATGTAGTAATATGATAGTTCTCACCTACCTTCACTCTCTCAAGCTTATGGCACTTTTGCAGATCTAGCAAATGGCTCATGGCTTCATTGTGACAACGAGCACAGTTTGTCATACTCCATTCTTCCAATGCTTAAGAATATTCCCCATGTCATACATAATTTTTTTCAAAATGACTTTTAGAAATGAAATAAAGTAGACACTATTGGTTCCTTTTCCAAAAAAACCCTGAATTTCTCTAAAGGGTAGCCAACCCATATGGTTAAGAAACTTTAAGGTTAGTGGCCAACACAACGAGTAAAATTTGTGAGACTTCTACTCCTACACTTAAGGCTCTATAAGACCTAAGAGGGTGTTCCTTATTGTGTTCAAAAGAGGTATATCAAGTTGGTAACACATTCATACAAAAAATTATTCCTACTTATTGCAAATAAATGCACTTCACTGACAATTTGGAAGACCTTTTGAGAAAATGATTATCTATTTGCTAGTAATCATGGGTATTTCAAACCCATACATCATAATTCAAAATATTTTTAAATGAATATTGTTCTTATTTTAAATCTATGGTTAGGTATGCCAGTAGCTCATTTTTATGTAAGGTTATCTAACAAATAGACTAGCGCTTCATCAATTGGGAAAATGGAGTCAAACATGTAAGAACTAGTAATATATAAGCTATTTAACTAATAAATAGGTGGATTATTTTAATAATAATTTGTAGTATGAAAACTTACAATGCCTGAAACAATAACTTCTTAGCAAATCCTATGCAATTCGTTACAATTCTATAACTCTCTTCAAGCATTTAATCAACTCTTTGAGTTAAAGCTAAAATATAATCATACATTCAATGGAACAACTGAATAAAAGTGAGAATATCATTAATATTTTCATTTATAACTTGTAAGAAAGATACATAGGAGAGTATTTATAACTTGTAAGAAAGATACAAAGGAGAGTATTTGTTTTAGTATTAGTAGCTTTTATAAAACCAATTTATTACTATTACATGTAGGACTCATACCCAAGACACTACTATTCTATTAATCCATATTCTCTATCAAAATGACTTTTTTGAACTTAGCTCTTCACCTAGAGCATATTGTGACCTAAAAATTTGACCCATTTAATGAGCCCTAAGATCCCTTTTATAGAATACGGGAGCAACAAGTATCAGGCTCAATTACATTTACATTTCATTTCATTTGAAGATCATTTGTACCACAATTTGAGACATTCAGCAGTTAGTTACATGTAATCATTGCAGAAAATGGAAGAGTAAAAGACCAAACTCCACATCCTTTGAATGAAGACATTCTTGCTCCTCAAGAGGAAAAGTTTGTTGTTGGAGTAGCATCACCTTGTCCTTGTTGACCAAAGAAATTCTCCATTCATAGCCCAAGAAAATTTTTTCATACTTCCTTGAAAAAGTATACCTTCCATTAAAGCTAGGAAGTTTGGAACTTCTCCAACACACCAACCTAAAAAATTTCTACATCAGCACTAAAAATAAAAAACACAAACATACTGAAGAGGACTATCCTAACAAGGTCGCTATGGTGTCATAAAAAAAAAATGGGGTAGAGTCATCAGCCTCAGAGTATGCTCTCCCACGTCTTGTTCATGGTGGAACTAGAGGAACTGTCACCACTTCCTTGTCATAGTCTTCAAAAGGTGCTAGGGAAAGGGGATAATAGTTACACTTTGGATCAATGTCACCTCCAGTATTTGAAGGGCTATTAGAAACATCAACAGGAGAATTATTTTTCCCCAGATAAGCCTTATGATACTTTCACTTCTTCTTTGCCTTCTTTTCATACTCAACCAACTCCTTCCCTTTAATCCTGACCAGTTCTTCTGAAATGCTCTAAATTTTCAAGTGATAATTACTCCTTACACCATATTTCTTGAATTTCTTGTGTGCTCTTCTACCCTTTGGTGTTTTTGGAGCTCCCTTGTCTCAATTTCATCCTCAGGATCATTTTCCTTACATTCCAACAA